>JANJXV010002299.1:0-36028 GCA_024803745.1 Megascapheus bottae
ACACCTCCATTCTGTGACTTCACACACCTCCATTCTGAGTTCACACACCTCCATTCTGTGACTTCCCAAACCTCTATTCTATGATTTCACACACCTCCATTCTATGACTTCACACACCTCCATTTTAGGACGTCACACACCTCCATTTTGACTTCACACACTTCCATTTTGTGACTTCACACACCTCCATTCTATGACTTCACACACTTCCATTGTGACGTCACACACCTCCATTCTATTAGTTCACACACCTACATTCTATGACTTCAAACACCTTCATTCGACATCACACACCTCCATTCTGACTTCACACACCTCCATTATGTGACTTCACACACCTCCATTATATGACGTCACACAACTGCGTTCTATGACTTCACACACCTCCATTCTATGACTTCACACACCTCCATTCTGTGACTTCACACACCTCCATTCTATGACTTCACACACCTTCATTCTTACTTCACAAACATACATTCTATGATTTCACACACCTCCATTCTATGACTTCACTCACCTCCATTCTTTGACTTCACACACCTCCATTCTGTGACTTCACACACCTCCATTCTGTGACTTCACACAGCTCCATTCTGTGACTTCACACACCTCCATTCTCCGACTTCACACACCTCCATTCTATGACTTCACACATCCATTTTGACTTCACACACCTCCAATATATAACTTCAAACACCTCAATTCTGTGACTTCACACACCTCCATTCTATGAAATCATACCCGTCCATTCTTTGACTTCACATACCTCCATTCTTTGACTTCACACACCTCCATTCTGTGACTTCACCCACCTCCATTCTGTGACTTCACACACCTCCATTCTGTGACTTCACACACCTCCCTTCCGTGACTTCACCCACCTCCATTCTATGACTTCACACACCTCCATTCTATGACTTCACACACTTCCATTCTATGACTTCACACACCTCCATTCTATGACTTCCCACACCTGCATTCTGACTTCACACACCTCCATTGTATGACTTCACACATCTTCTTTCTGTAACTTCCCACACTTCCAATGTTTGACTTCACAAACCTCCATTCCATGACTTCACACACCTCCATTCTATGAGTTCACACACCTCCATTCTTTGACTTCACACACCTCCATTTTGACTTCACACACCTACATTCTGTGACTTCACACACCTCCATTTGTGACTTCACACACCACCATTTTGATTTCACACACCACCATTCTGTGACTTCACACACCTCCATTCTTTGACTTCACACACCTCCGTTTTGACTTCACACACTTCCATTCTGTGACTTCACACACCTCCATTCTGAGTTTACACACCTCCATTTTGTGACTTCACAAACCTCTATTCTATGATTTCACACACCTCCATTTTAGGACGTCACACACCTCCATTTTGACTTCACACTCTTTCATTCTGTGACTTCACACACCTCCATTCTATGATTTCACATACCTTCATGCGATGACTTCACACACCTCCATTCTGTGACTTCACACACCTCCATTCTGAGTTCACACACCTCCATTCTGTGACTTCCCAAACCTCTATTCTATGATTTCACACACCTCCATTCTATGACTTCACACACCTCCATTTTAGGACGTCACACACCTCCATTTTGACTTCACACACTTCCATTTTGTGACTTCAAACACCTCCATTCTATGACTTCACACACTTCCATTGTGACGTCACACACCTCCATTCTATTAGTTCACACACCTACATTCTATGACTTCAAACACCTTCATTCGACTTCACACACCTCCATTCTGCCTTCACACACCTCCATTATGTGACTTCACACACCTCCATTATATGACGTCACACAACTGCGTTCTATGACTTCACACACCTCCATTCTATGACTTCACACACCTCCATACTGTGACTTCACACACCTCCATTCTATGACTTCACACACCTTCATTCTTACTTCACAAACATACATTCTATGACTTCACACACCTCCATTCTATGACTTCACTCACCTCCATTCTTTGACTTCACACACCTCCATTCTGTGACTTCACACACCTCCATTCTGTGACTTCACACAGCTCCATTCTGTGACTTCACACACCTCCATTCTCCGACTTCACACACCTCCATTCTATGACTTCACACATCCATTTTGACTTCACACACCTCCAATATATAACTTCAAACACCTCAATTCTGTGACTTCACACACCTCCATTCTATGAAATCATACCCGTCCATTCTTTGACTTCACACACCTCCATTCTTTGACTTCACACACCTCCATTCTGTGACTTCACCCACCTCCATTCTGTGACTTCACACACCTCCATTCTGTGATTTCACACACCTCCCTTCCGTGACTTCACCCACCGCCATTCTATGACTTCACACACCTCCATTCTAGGACTTCACACACTTCCATTCTATGACTTCACACACCTCCATTCTATGACTTCCCACACCTGCATTCTGACTTCACACACCTCCATTGTATTACTTCACACATCTTCTTTCTGTAACTTCCCACACTTCCAATGTTTGACTTCACAAACCTCCATTCCATGACTTCACACACCTCCATTCTATGAGTTCACACACCTCCATTCTTTGACTTCACACCTCCATTTTGACTTCACACACCTACATTCTGTGACTTCACACACCTCCATTTGTGACTTCACACACCACCATTTTGATTTCACACACCACCATTCTGTGACTTCACACACCTCCATTCTTTGACTTCACACACCTCCGTTTTGACTTCACACACTTCCATTCTGTGACTTCACACACCTCCATTCTGAGTTCACACACCTCCATTTTGTGACTTCACAAACCTCTATTTTATGATTTCACACACTTCCATTTTAGGACGTCACACACCTCCATTTTGACTTCACACACTTTCATTCTGTGTGTTCACACACCTCCATTCTATGATTTCACATACCATCATGCGATGACTTCACACACCTCCATTCTGTGACTTCACACACCTCCATTCTGCGTTCACACACCTCCATTCTGTGACTTCCCAAACCTCTATTCTATGATTTCACACACCTCCATTCTATGACTTCACACACCTCCATTTTAGGACGTCACACACCTCCATTTTGACTTCACACACTTCCATTTTGTGACTTCACACACCTCCATTCTATGACTTCACACACTTCCATTGTGACGTCACACACCTCCATTCTATTAGTTCACACACCTACATTCTATGACTTCACACACCTTCATTCGACTTCACACACCTCCATTCTGACTTCACACACCTCCATTAGGTGACTTCACACACCTCCATTATATGACGTCACACAACTCCGTTCTATGACTTCACACACCTCCATTCTATGACTTCACACCCCTCCATTCTGTGACTTCACACACCTCCATTCTATGACTTCACACACCTTCATTCTTACTTCACAAACATACATTCTATGACTTCACACACCTCCATTCGGTGACTTCATCCACCTCCATTCTGTGACTTCACACACCTCCGTTTTGACTTCACACACTTCCATTCTGTGACTTCACACACCTCCATTCTGAGTTCACACACCTCCATTTTGTGACTTCACAAACCTCTATTCTATGATTTCACACACCTCCATTTTAGGACGTCACACACCTCCATTTTGACCTCACACACTTTCATTCTGTGACTTCACACACCTCCATTCTATGATTTCACATACCTTCATGCGATGACTTCACACACCTCCATTCTGTGACTTCACACACCTCCATTCTGAGTTCACACACCTCCATTCTGTGACTTCCCAAACCTCTATTCTATGATTTAACACACCACCATTCTATGACTTCACACACCTTCATTTTATGACGTCACACACCTCCATTTTGACTTCACACACTTCCATTTTGACTTCACACACCTCCATTCTATGACTTCACACACTTCCATTGTGACGTCACACACCTCCATTCTATTAGTTCACACACCTACATTCTATGACTTCACACACCTCCATTCTGTGACTTCACACACCTCCATTCTATGACTTCACACACCTCCATTCTATGACTTCACACACCTCCATTCTGTGACTTCACACACCTCCATTCTGTGACTTCACACACCTCAATTGTGTGACTTCACACACCTCCATTCTCCGACTTCACACACCTCCATTCTATGACTTCACACATCCATTTTGACTTCACACAACTCCAATATATAACTTCAAACACCTCCATTCTTTGACTTCACACAGCTCCAATCTATGACTTCACACACCTACATTTTATGACGTCACACACCTCCATTTTAACTTCACACACCTCCATTATGTGCCTCCACAAACCTCAATTCTGGGAATTCACACACCTCCATTCTATGACTTCACACACCTTCGTTGTATGACTTCACACACCTCCATTCTATGACTTCACACACCTCCATTCTGACTTCACACACCTCCATTGTATGACTTCACACATCTTCTTTCTGTAACTTCCCACACTTCCAATGTTTGACTTCACAAACCTCCATTCCATGACTTCACACACCTCCATTCTATGAGTTCACACACCTCCATTCTTTGACTTCACACACCTCCATTTTGACTTCACACACCTACATTCTGTGACTTCACACACCTCCATTTGTGACTTCACACACCACCATTTTGATTTCACACACCACCATTCTGTGACTTCACACACCTCCATTCTTTGACTTCACACACCTCCGTTTTGACTTCACACACTTCCATTCTGTGACTTCACACACCTCCATTCTGAGTTCACACACCTCCATTTTGTGACTTCACAAACCTCTATTCTATGATTTCACACACCTCCATTTTAGGACGTCACACACCTCCATTTTGACTTCACACACTTTCATTCTGTGACTTCACACACCTCCATTCTATGATTTCACATACCTTCATGCGATGACTTCACACACCTCCATTCTGTGACTTCACACACCTCCATTCTGAGTTCACACACCTCCATTCTGTGACTTCCCAAACCTCTATTCTATGATTTCACACACCTCCATTCTATGACTTCACACACCTCCATTTTAGGACGTCACACACCTCCATTTTGACTTCACACACTTCCATTTTGTGACTTCAAACACCTCCATTCTATGACTTCACACACTTCCATTGTGACGTCACACACCTCCATTCTATTAGTTCACACACCTACATTCTATGACTTCAAACACCTTCATTCGACTTCACACACCTCCATTCTGCCTTCACACACCTCCATTATGTGACTTCACACACCTCCATTATATGACGTCACACAACTGCGTTCTATGACTTCACACACCTCCATTCTATGACTTCACACACCTCCATACTGTGACTTCACACACCTCCATTCTATGACTTCACACACCTTCATTCTTACTTCACAAACATACATTCTATGACTTCACACACCTCCATTCTATGACTTCACTCACCTCCATTCTTTGACTTCACACACCTCCATTCTGTGACTTCACACACCTCCATTCTGTGACTTCACACAGCTCCATTCTGTGACTTCACACACCTCCATTCTCCGACTTCACACACCTCCATTCTATGACTTCACACATCCATTTTGACTTCACACACCTCCAATATATAACTTCAAACACCTCAATTCTGTGACTTCACACACCTCCATTCTATGAAATCATACCCGTCCATTCTTTGACTTCACACACCTCCATTCTTTGACTTCACACACCTCCATTCTGTGACTTCACCCACCTCCATTCTGTGACTTCACACACCTCCATTCTGTGATTTCACACACCTCCCTTCCGTGACTTCACCCACCGCCATTCTATGACTTCACACACCTCCATTCTAGGACTTCACACACTTCCATTCTATGACTTCACACACCTCCATTCTATGACTTCCCACACCTGCATTCTGACTTCACACACCTCCATTGTATGACTTCACACATCTTCTTTCTGTAACTTCCCACACTTCCAATGTTTGACTTCACAAACCTCCATTCCATGACTTCACACACCTCCATTCTATGAGTTCACACACCTCCATTCTTTGACTTCACACCTCCATTTTGACTTCACACACCTACATTCTGTGACTTCACACACCTCCATTTGTGACTTCACACACCACCATTTTGATTTCACACACCACCATTCTGTGACTTCACACACCTCCATTCTTTGACTTCACACACCTCCGTTTTGACTTCACACACTTCCATTCTGTGACTTCACACACCTTCATTCTGAGTTCACACACCTCCATTTTGTGACTTCACAAACCTCTATTTTATGATTTCACACACCTCCATTTTAGGACGTCACACACCTCCATTTTGACTTCACACACTTTCATTCTGTGTCTTCACACACCTCCATTCTATGATTTCACATACCATCATGCGATGACTTCACACACCTCCATTCTGTGACTTCACACACCTCCATTCTGCGTTCACACACCTCCATTCTGTGACTTCCCAAACCTCTATTCTATGATTTCACACACCTCCATTCTATGACTTCACACACCTCCATTTTAGGACGTCACACACCTCCATTTTGACTTCACACACTTCCATTTTGTGACTTCACACACCTCCATTCTATGACTTCACACACTTCCATTGTGACGTCACACACCTCCATTCTATTAGTTCACACACCTACATTCTATGACTTCACACACCTTCATTCGACTTCACACACCTCCATTCTGACTTCACACACCTCCATTAGGTGACTTCACACACCTCCATTATATGACGTCACACAACTCCGTTCTATGACTTCACACACCTCCATTCTATGACTTCACACCCCTCCATTCTGTGACTTCACACACCTCCATTCTATGACTTCACACACCTTCATTCTTACTTCACAAACATACATTCTATGACTTCACACACCTCCATTCGGTGACTTCATCCACCTCCATTCTGTGACTTCACACACCTCCATTATATGACGTCACACAACTGCGTTCTATGACTTCACACACCTCCATTCTATGACTTCACACACCTCCATTCTGTGACTTCACACACCTCCATTCTATGACTTCACACACCTTCATTCTTACTTCACAAACATACATTCTATGATTTCACACACCTCCATTCTATGACTTCACTCACCTCCATTCTTTGACTTCACACACCTCCATTCTGTGACTTCACACACCTCCATTCTGTGACTTCACACAGCTCCATTCTGTGACTTCACACACCTCCATTCTCCGACTTCACACACCTCCATTCTATGACTTCACACATCCATTTTGACTTCACACACCTCCAATATATAACTTCAAACACCTCAATTCTGTGACTTCACACACCTCCATTCTATGAAATCATACCCGTCCATTCTTTGACTTCACATACCTCCATTCTTTGACTTCACACACCTGCATTCTGTGACTTCACCCACCTCCATTCTGTGACTTCACACACCTCCATTCTGTGATTTCACACACCTCCCTTCCGTGACTTCACCCACCTCCATTCTATGACTTCACACACCTCCATTCTATGACTTCACACACTTCCATTCTATGACTTCACACACCTCCATTCTATGACTTCCCACACCTGCATTCTGACTTCACACACCTCCATTGTATGACTTCACACATCTTCTTTCTGTAACTTCCCACACTTCCAATGTTTGACTTCACAAACCTCCATTCCATGACTTCACACACCTCCATTCTATGAGTTCACACACCTCCATTCTTTGACTTCACACACCTCCATTTTGACTTCACACACCTACATTCTGTGACTTCACACACCTCCATTTGTGACTTCACACACCACCATTTTGATTTCACACACCACCATTCTGTGACTTCACACACCTCCATTCTTTGACTTCACACACCTCCGTTTTGACTTCACACACTTCCATTCTGTGACTTCACACACCTCCATTCTGAGTTTACACACCTCCATTTTGTGACTTCACAAACCTCTATTCTATGATTTCACACACCTCCATTTTAGGACGTCACAGACCTCCATTTTGACTTCACACACTTTCATTCTGTGACTTCACACACCTCCATTCTATGATTTCACATACCTTCATGCGATGACTTCACACACCTCCATTCTGTGACTTCACACACCTCCATTCTGAGTTCACACACCTCCATTCTGTGACTTCCCAAACCTCTATTCTATGATTTCACACACCTCCATTCTATGACTTCACACACCTCCATTTTAGGACGTCACACACCTCCATTTTGACTTCACACACTTCCATTTTGTGACTTCAAACACCTCCATTCTATGACTTCACACACTTCCATTGTGACGTCACACACCTCCATTCTATTAGTTCACACACCTACATTCTATGACTTCAAACACCTTCATTCGACTTCACACACCTCCATTCTGCCTTCACACACCTCCATTATGTGACTTCACACACCTCCATTATATGGCGTCACACAACTGCGTTCTATGACTTCACACACCTCCATTCTATGACTTCACACACCTCCATACTGTGACTTCACACACCTCCATTCTATGACTTCACACACCTTCATTCTTACTTCACAAACATACATTCTATGACTTCACACACCTCCATTCTATGACTTCACTCACCTCCATTCTTTGACTTCACACACCTTCATTCTGTGACTTCACACACCTCCATTCTGTGACTTCACACAGCTCCATTCTGTGACTTCACACACCTCCATTCTCCGACTTCACACACCTCCATTCTATGACTTCACACATCCATTTTGACTTCACACACCTCCAATATATAACTTCAAACACCTCAATTCTGTGACTTCACACACCTCCATTCTATGAAATCATACCCGTCCATTCTTTGACTTCACACACCTCCATTCTTTGACTTCACACACCTCCATTCTGTGACTTCACCCACCTCCATTCTGTGACTTCACACACCTCCATTCTGTGATTTCACACACCTCCCTTCCGTGACTTCACCCACCGCCATTCTATGACTTCACACACCTCCATTCTAGGACTTCACACACTTCCATTCTATGACTTCACACACCTCCATTCTATGACTTCCCACACCTGCATTCTGACTTCACACACCTCCATTGTATGACTTCACACATCTTCTTTCTGTAACTTCCCACACTTCCAATGTTTGACTTCACAAACCTCCATTCCATGACTTCACACACCTCCATTCTATGAGTTCACACACCTCCATTCTTTGACTTCACACCTCCATTTTGACTTCACACACCTACATTCTGTGACTTCACACACCTCCATTTGTGACTTCACACACCACCATTTTGATTTCACACACCACCATTCTGTGACTTCACACACCTCCATTCTTTGACTTCACACACCTCCGTTTTGACTTCACACACTTCCATTCTGTGACTTCACACACCTCCATTCTGAGTTCACACACCTCCATTTTGTGACTTCACAAACCTCTATTTTATGATTTCACACACCTCCATTTTAGGACGTCACACACCTCCATTTTGACTTCACACACTTTCATTCTGTGTGTTCACACACCTCCATTCTATGATTTCACATACCATCATGCGATGACTTCACACACCTCCATTCTGTGACTTCACACACCTCCATTCTGCGTTCACACACCTCCATTCTGTGACTTCCCAAACCTCTATTCTATGATTTCACACACCTCCATTCTATGACTTCACACACCTCCATTTTAGGACGTCACACACCTCCATTTTGACTTCACACACTTCCATTTTGTGACTTCACACACCTCCATTCTATGACTTCACACACTTCCATTGTGACGTCACACACCTCCATTCTATTAGTTCACACACCTACATTCTATGACTTCACACACCTTCATTCGACTTCACACACCTCCATTCTGACTTCACACACCTCCATTATGTGACTTCACACACCTCCATTATATGACGTCACACAACTCCGTTCTATGACTTCACACACCTCCATTCTATGACTTCACACACCTCCATTCTGTGACTTCACACACCTCCATTCTATGACTTCACACACCTTCATTCTTACTTCACAAACATACATTCTATGACTTCACACACCTCCATTCTATGACTTCACTCACCTCCATTCTTTGACTTCACACACCTCCATTCTGTGACTTCACACACCTCCATTCTGTGACTTCACACAGCTCCATTCTGTGACTTCACACACCTCCATTCTCCGACTTCACACACCTCCATTCTATGAATTCACACATCCATTTTGACTTCACACACCTCCAATATATAACTTCAAACCCCTCAATTCTGTGACTTCACACACCTCCATTCTATGAAATCATACCCGTCCATTCTTTGACTTCACAAACCTCCATTCTTTGACTTCACACACCTCCATTCTGTGACTTCATCCACCTCCATTCTGTGACTTCACACACCTCCGTTTTGACTTCACACACTTCCATTCTGTGACTTCACACACCTCCATTCTGAGTTCACACACCTCCATTTTGTGACTTCACAAACCTCTATTCTATGATTTCACACACCTCCATTTTAGGACGTCACACACCTCCATTTTGACCTCACACACTTTCATTCTGTGACTTCACACACCTCCATTCTATGATTTCACATACCTTCATGCGATGACTTCACACACCTCCATTCTGTGACTTCACAAACCTCCATTCTGAGTTCACACACCTCCATTCTGTGACTTCCCAAACCTCTATTCTATGATTTCACACACCTCCATTCTATGACTTCACACACCTTCATTTTATGACGTCACACACCTCCATTTTGACTTCACACACTTCCATTTTGACTTCACACACCTCCATTCTATGACTTCACACACCTTCATTCGACTTCACACACCTCCATTCTGACTTCACACACTTCCATTATGTGACTTCACACACCTCCATTCTATGACGTCACTCAACTCCATTCTATGACTTCACACACCTCCATTCTATGACTTCACACACCTCCATTCTGTGACTTCACACACCTCCATTCTATGACTTCACACACCTTCATTCTTCCTTCACAAACATACATTCTATGACTTCACACACCTCCATTCTATGACTTCACACACCTCCATTCTTTGACTTCACACACCTCCATTCTCTGACTTCCCACACCTCCATTCTCCGACTTCACACCCCTCCAATTTGACTTCACATACCTCCATTCTATGACTTCACACACCTCCATACTGTGACTTCACACACCTCCAATCTGTGACTTCACAAACTTCCATTCTATGATTTCACACACCTCCAAACTATGACTTCACACACCTACATTTTATGACGTCACACACCTCCATTTTGACTTCACACACCTCCTTTATGTGACTCCACACACCTCGCTTCTGTGACTTAACACACCTCCATTCTATGACTTCACACACTTCCATTCTATGACTTCACACACCGCCATTCCGTGACTTCTCACGCCTGCATTGTGAGTTCTCACACCTCCATTCTGTGACCTCACACACCTCCATTCTGCGATTTCACACACATCCATTCTGAGATGTCACACCTCCATTCTATGAATTCACACACCTCCATTCTGTGATTTCACACACCTCAATTCTATGACTTCACACAACTCCATTCTGTGACTTCACACATCTCCATTCTGATTTCACACACCTCCATTCTGTGACTTCACACACCTCCATTCTGTGACTTCACACACCTCCATTCTATGACTTTACAGACCTCCATTCTGTGACTTCACAAACCTCCACTCTATGATTTCACACACCTCCAATCTATGACTTCACACACCTCCACTTTATAACTTCACACACCTCCATTTTGACTTCTCACACCTCCATTATATGACTTCACACTCTCTCTTCTGTGACTTCACACACCTCAATTCTATGACTTCACACACCTTCATTGTATGACTTCGCACACCTCCATTCTATGACTTCACACACTTCCATTCTATGATTTCACATACCTTCATACGATGACTTCACACACCTCCATTCTGTGACTTCACACACCTCCATTCTGAGTTCACACACCGCCATTGTGTGACTTCACAAACCTCTATTCTATGATTTCACGCACCTCCATTCTATGACTTCTCACACCTCCATTTTAGGACGTCACACACCACCATTTTGACTTCACACACTTCCATTCTGTGACTTCACACACCTCCATTCTATGACTTCACACACTTCCATTGGGACGTCACACACCTCCATCCTATGAGTTCACACACCTACATTCTATGACTTCACACACCTTCATTCGACTTCACACACCTCCATTCTATGACTTCACAGACCTCGAATCTGTGACTTCACTCACCTCCAATCTATGACTTCACACTCCTCCGTTCTATGACTTCCCACACCTCCTTTCTATGACTTCACAACTCCATTCTGACTTCACACACCTCCAATATGTGACTTCACACACCTCCATTATATGACGTCACACAACTCCGTTCTATGACTTCACACACCTCCATTCTATGACGTCACACACCTCCATTCTGTGACTTCACACACCTCCATTCTATGACTTCACACACCTTCATTCTTACTTCACAAACATACATTCTATGACTTCACACACCTCCATTCTATGACTTCACACACCTCCATTCTTTGACTTCACACACCTCCATTCTGTGACTTCCCACACCTCCATTCTCCGACTTCACACCCCTCCAATTTGACTTCACATACCTCCATTCTATGACTTCACACACCTCCATTCTGTGACTTCACACACCTCCATTCTGTGACTTCACAAACTTCCATTCTTTGATTTCACACACCTCCAAACTATGACTTCACACACCTACATTTTATGACGTCACACACCTCCATTTTGACTTCACACACCTCCTTTATGTGACTCCACACACCTCGCTTCTGTGACTTAACACACCTCCATTCTATGTCTTCACACACTTCCATTCTATGACTTCACACACCCCCATTCCGTGACTTCACACACCTGCATTGTGAGTTCACACACCTCCATTGTGTGACCCCACACACCTCCATTCTGTGATTTCACACACCTCCATTCTGAGATGTCACACCTCCATTCTATGAATTCACACACCTCCATTCTGTGATTTCACACACCTCAGTTCTATGACTTCACACAACTCCATTCTGTGACTTCACACATGTCCATTCTGAGTTCACACACCTCCATTCTGTGACTTCACACACCTCCATTCTGTGATTTCACACACCTCCATTCTATGATTTCACATACCTTCATACGATGACTTCACACACCGCCATTCTGTGCCTTCACACACTTCCATTCTGTGTTCACACACCTCCATTCTGTGACTTCACAAATCTCTCTTCTATGATTTCACATACCTCCGTTCTATGACTTTTCACAGCTCCATTTTACGACGTCACACACCTCCATTTTGACTTCACACACTTCCATTCTGTGACTTCACACACCTCCATTCTATGACTTCACACACTTCCATTGGAAAGTCACACACCTCCATTCTATGAGTCCACACACCTACATTCTATGACTTCACACACCTTCATTCGATTTCAAACACCTCCATTCTATGACTTCACAGACCTCGAATCTGTGACTTCACTCACCTCCAATCTATGACTTCACACTCCTCCATTCTATGACTTCCCACACCTCCTTTCTATAACTTCACACCTCCATTCTGACTTCACACACCTCCATTATGTGACTTCACACACCTCCATTATATGACGTCACACAACTCCGTTCTATGACTTCACACACCTCCATTCTATGACTTCACACTCCTCCATTCTGTGACTTCACACACCTTCATTCTATGACTTCACACACCTTCATATTTACTTCACAAACATACATTCTATGACTTCACTCACCTCCATTCTATGACTTCAGACACCTCCATTCTTGGACTTCACACACCTCCATTCTGTGACTTCACACACCTCCATTCTGTGACTTCACACACCTCCATTCTGTGACTTCACACAGCTCCATTCTGTGACTTCACACACCTCCATTCTCCGACTTCACACACCTCCGTTCTATGACTTCACACATCCATTTTGACTTCACACACCTCCAATATATAACTTCAAACACCTCAATTCTGTGACTTCACACACCTCCATTCTATGAAATCATACCCGTCCATTCTGTGACTTCACACACCTCCATTCTTTGACTTCACACACCTCCATTCTCTGACTTCACCCACCTCCATTCTGTGACTTCCCACACCTCCATTCTCTGACTTCACACCCCTCCAATTTGACTTCACATACCTCCATTCTATGACTTCACACACCTCCATTCTGTGACTTCACAAACCTCCATTCTATGATTTCACACATCTCGAATCTATGACTTCACACACCTACATTTTATGATGTGACACACCTGCATTTTGACTTCACACACCTCCATTATGTGACTCCACACACCTCCCTTCTGTGACTTCACACACCTCCATTCTATGACTTCACACACTTCCATTCTATGAGTTCACACACCGCCATTCCGTGACTTCTCACACCTGCATTGTGAGTTCTCACACCTCCATTCTGTGACCTCACACACCTCCATTCTGCGATTTCACACACATCCATTCTGAGATGTCACACCTCCATTCTATGAATTCACACACCTCCATTCTGTGATTTCACACACCTCAATTCTATGACTTCACACAACTCCATTCTGTGACTTCACACATCTCCATTCTGAGTTCACACACCTCCATTCTGTGACTTCACACACCTCCATTCTATGACTTCACAGACCTCCATTCTGTGACTTCACAAACCTCCACTCTATGATTTCACACACTTCCAATCTATGACTTCACACACCTCCACTTTATAACGTCACACACCTCCATTTTGACTTCTCACACCTCCATTATGTGACTTCACACTCTCTCTTCTGTGACTTCACACACCTCCATTCTATGACTTCACACACCTTCATTGTATGACTTCGCACACCTCCATTCTATGACTTCACACACTTCCATTCTATGATTTCACATACCTTCATACGATGACTTCACACACCTCCCTTCTGTGACTTCACACACCTCCATTCTGAGTTCACACACCGCCATTGTGTGACTTCACAAACCTCTATTCTATGATTTCACACACCTCCATTCTATGACTTCTCACACCTCCATTTTAGGACGTCACACACCACCATTTTGACTTCACACACTTCCATTTGTGACTTCACACACCTCCATTCTATGACTTCACACACTTCCATTGGGACGTCACACACCTCCATCCTATGAGTTCACACACCTACATTCTATGACTTCACACACCTTCATTCGACTTCACACACCTCCATTCTATGACTTCACATACCTCGAATCTGTGACGTCACTCACCTCCAATCTATGACTTCACACTCCTCCATTCTATGACTTCCCACACCTCCTTTCTATGACTTCACAACTCCATTCTGACTTCACACACCTCCAATATATGACTTCACACACCTCCATTATATGACGTCACACAACTCCGTTCTATGACTTCACACACCTCCATTCTATGACGTCACACACCTCCATTCTGTGACTTCACACACCTCCATTCTATGACTTCACACACCTTCATTCTTACTTCACAAACATATATTCTATGACTTCACACACCTCCATTCTATGACTTCACACACCTCCATTCTATGACTTCACACACCTCCATTCTGTGACTTCACACACTTACATTTGTGACTTCTCACACCACCTTTTTGAATTCACACATCTCCATTCTGTGAGTTCACACACCTCCATTCTATGACTTCCCACACCTGCATTCTGACTTCACACACCTGCATTGTATGACTTCACACATCTTCTTTCTGTAACTTTCCACACTTCCAATGTTTGAATTCACAAACCTCCATTCCATGACTTCACAGACCTGCATTCTCTGAGTTCACACACCTCCATTCTGTGACTTCACACACCTCCATTCTGAGTTCACACACTTCCATTCTGTGACTTCCCAAACCTCTATTCTATGATTTCACACACCTCCATTCTATGACTTCACACACCTCCATTTTAGGACGTCACACACCTCCATTTTGACTTCACACACTTCCATTTTGTGACTTCACACACCTCCATTCTATGACTTCACACACTTCCATTGTGACGTCACACACCTCCATTCTATTAGTTCACACACCTACATTCTATGACTTCACACACCTTCATTCGACTTCACACACCTCCATTCTATGACTTCACAGACCTCGAATCTGTGACTTCACTCACCTCCAATCTATGACTTCACACTCCTCCATTCTATGACTTCCCACACCTCCTTTCTATGACTTCACACCTCCATTCTGACTTCACACACCTCCATTATGTGACTTCACACACCTCCATTATATGACGTCACACAACTCCGTTCTATGACTTCACACACCTCCATTCTATGACTTCACACACCTCCATTCTGTGACTTCACACACCTCCATTCTATGACTTCACACACCTTCATTCTTACTTCACAAACATACATTCTATGACTTCACACACCTCCGTTCTATGACTTCACACATTCATTTTGACTTCACACACCTCCAATATATAACTTCAAACACCTCAATTCTGTGACTTCACACACCTCCATTCTATGAAATCATACCTGTCCATTCTTTGACTTCACACACCTCCATTCTTTGACTTCACACACCTCCATTCTTTGACTTCACACACCTCCAGTCTGTGACTTCACCCACCTCCATTCTGTGACTTCCCACACCTCCATTCTCTGACTTCACACCCCTCCAATTTGACTTCACATACCTCCATTCTATGACTTCACACACCTCCATTCTGTGACCTCACAAACCTCCATTCTATGATTTCACACACCTCCAATCTATGACTTCACACACCTACATTTTATGATGGCACACACCTCCTTTTTGACTTCACACACCTCCATTATGTGACTCCACACACCTCCCATCTGTGACTTCACTCACATCCATTCTATGACTTCACACACTTCCATTCTATGACTTCACACACCGCCGTTCCGTGACTTCACACAGCTGCATTGTGAGTTCTCACACCTCAATTCTGTGACCTCACACACCTCCATTCTGCGATTTCACACACATCCATTTTGAGATGTCACACCTCCATTCTATGAATTCACACACCTCCATTCTGTGATTTCACACACCTCAATTCTATGACTTCACACAACTCCATTCTGTGACTTCACACATCTCCATTCTGAGTTCACACACCTCCATTCTGTGACTTCACACACCTCCATTCTGTGACTTCACACACCTCCATTCTATGACTTCACACACCTCCAATCTGTGACTTCACAAACCTCCACTCTATGATTTCACACACCTCCAATCTATGACTTCACACACCTCCACTTTATGACGTCACACACCTCCATTTTGACTTCTCACACGTCCATTATGTGACTTCACACACCTCTCTTCTGTGACTTCACACACCTCCATTCTATGACTTCACACACCTTCATTGTATGACTTCGCACACCTCCATTCTATGACTTCACACACTTCCATTCTATGATTTCACATACCTTCATACGATGACTTCACACACCTCCATTCTGTAACTTCACACACCTCCATTCTGAGTTCACACACCGCCATTCTGTGACTTCACAAACCTCTATTCTATGATTTCACACACCTCCATTCTATGACTTCTCACACCTCCATTTTAGGACGTCACACACCTCCATTTTGACTTCACACACTTCCATTCTGTGACTTCACACACCTCCATTCTATGACTTCACACACTTCCATTGGGACGTCACACACCTCCATTCTATGAGTTCACACACCTACATTCTATGACTTCACACACCTTCATTCGACTTCACACACCTCCATTCTATGACTTCACAGACCTTGAATCTGTGACTTCACTCACCTCCAATCTATGACTTCCCACTCCTCCATTCTATGACTTCCCACACCTCCTTTCTATGACTTCACACCTCCATTCTGACTTCACACACCTCCATTATGTGACTTCACACACCTCCATTATATGACGTCACACAACTCTGTTCTATGACTTCACACACCTCCATTCTATGACTTCACACATCCATTTTGACTTCACACAACTCCAATATATAACCTCAAACACCTCAATTCTGTGACATCACACACCTCCATTCTATGAATTCATACCCGTCCATTCTGTGACTTCACACACCTCCATTCTTTGACTTCACACACCTCCATTCTGTGACTTCACCACCTCCATTCTGTGACTTCCCACACCTCCATTCTCCGACTTCACACCCCTCCAATTTGACTTCACATACCTCCATTCTATGACTTCACACACCTCCATTCTGTGACTTCACAAACCTCCATTCTATGATTTCACACACCACCAATCTATGACTTCACACACCTCCACTCTATGATTTCACACACTTCCAATCTATGACTTCACACACCTCCACTTTATAACGTCACACACCTCCATTTTGACTTCTCACACCTCCATTATGTGACTTCACACTCTCTCTTCTGTGACTTCACACACCTCCATTCTATGACTTCACACACCTTCATTGTATGACTTCGCACACCTCCATTCTATGACTTCACACACTTCCATTCTATGATTTCACATACCTTCATACGATGACTTCACACACCTCCCTTCTGTGACTTCACACACCTCCATTCTGAGTTCAGACACCGCCATTGTGTGACTTCACAAACCTCTATTCTATGATTTCACGCACCTCCATTCTATGACTTCTCACACCTCCATTTTAGGACGTCACACACCACCATTTTGACTTCACACACTTCCATTTGTGACTTCACACACCTCCATTCTATGACTTCACACACTTCCATTGGGACGTCACACACCTCCATCCTATGAGTTCACACACCTACATTCTATGACTTCACACACCTTCATTCGACTTCACACACCTCCATTCTATGACTTCACAGACCTCGAATCTGTGACGTCACTCACCTCCAATCTATGACTTCACACTCCTCCATTCTATGACTTCCCACACCTCCTTTCTATGACTTCACAACTCCATTCTGACTTCACACACCTCCAATATATGACTTCACACACCTCCATTATATGACGTCACACAACTCCGTTCTATGACTTCACACACCTCCATTCTATGACGTCACACACCTCCATTCTGTGACTTCACACACCTCCATTCTATGACTTCACACACCTTCATTCTTACTTCACAAACATATATTCTATGACTTCACACACCTCAATTCTATGACTTCACACACCTCCATTCTATGACTTCACACACCTCCATTCTGTGACTTCACACACTTACATTTGTGACTTCTCACACCACCTTTTTGAATTCACACATCTCCATTCTGTGAGTTCACACACCTCCATTCTATGACTTCCCACACCTGCATTCTGACTTCACACACCTCCATTGTATGACTTCACACATCTTCTTTCTGTAACTTTCCACACTTCCAATGTTTGAATTCACAAACCTCCATTCCATGACTTCACAGACCTGCATTCTCTGAGTTCACACACCTCCATTCTGTGACTTCACACACCTCCATTCTGAGTTCACACACTTCCATTCTGTGACTTCCCAAACCTCTATTCTATGATTTCACACACCTCCATTCTATGACTTCACACACCTCCATTTTAGGACGTCACACACCTCCATTTTGACTTCACACACTTCCATTTTGTGACTTCACACACCTCCATTCTATGACTTCACACACTTCCATTGTGACGTCACACACCTCCATTCTATTAGTTCACACACCTACATTCTATGACTTCACACACCTTCATTCGACTTCACACACCTCCATTCTATGACTTCACAGACCTCGAATCTGTGACTTCACTCACCTCCAATCTATGACTTCACACTCCTCCATTCTATGACTTCCCACACCTCCTTTCTATGACTTCACACCTCCATTCTGACTTCACACACCTCCATTATGTGACTTCACACACCTCCATTATATGACGTCACACAACTCCGTTCTATGACTTCACACACCTCCATTCTATGACTTCACACACCTCCATTCTGTGACTTCACACACCTCCATTCTATGACTTCACACACCTTCATTCTTACTTCACAAACATACATTCTATGACTTCACACACCTCCGTTCTATGACTTCACACATTCATTTTGACTTCACACACCTCCAATATATAATTTCAAACACCTCAATTCTGTGAATTCACACACCTCCATTCTATGAAATCATACCTGTCCATTCTTTGACTTCACACACCTCCATTCTTTGACTTCACACACCTCCATTCTTTGACTTCACACACCTCCAGTCTGTGACTTCACCCACCTCCATTCTGTGACTTCCCACACCTCCATTCTCTGACTTCACACCCCTCCAATTTGACTTCACATACCTCCATTCTATGACTTCACACACCTCCATTCTGTGACCTCACAAACCTCCATTCTATGATTTCACACACCTCCAATCTATGACTTCACACACCTACATTTTATGATGGCACACACCTCCTTTTTGACTTCACACACCTCCATTATGTGACTCCACACACCTCCCATCTGTGACTTCACTCACATCCATTCTATGACTTCACACACTTCCATTCTATGACTTCACACACCGCCGTTCCGTGACTTCACACAGCTGCATTGTGAGTTCTCACACCTCAATTCTGTGACCTCACACACCTCCATTCTGCGATTTCACACACATCCATTTTGAGATGTCACACCTCCATTCTATGAATTCACACACCTCCATTCTGTGATTTCACACACCTCAATTCTATGACTTCACACAACTCCATTCTGTGACTTCACACATCTCCATTCTGAGTTCACACACCTCCATTCTGTGACTTCACACACCTCCATTCTGTGACTTCACACACCTCCATTCTATGACTTCACACACCTCCATTCTGTGACTTCACAAACCTCCACTCTATGATTTCACACACCTCCAATCTATGACTTCACACACCTCCACTTTATGACGTCACACACCTCCATTTTGACTTCTCACACGTCCATTATGTGACTTCACACACCTCTCTTCTGTGACTTCACACACCTCCATTCTATGACTTCACACACCTTCATTGTATGACTTCGCACACCTCCATTCTATGACTTCACACACTTCCATTCTATGATTTCACATACCTTCATACGATGACTTCACACACCTCCATTCTGTAACTTCACACACCTCCATTCTGAGTTCACACACCGCCATTCTGTGACTTCACAAACCTCTATTCTATGATTTCACACACCTCCATTCTATGACTTCTCACACCTCCATTTTAGGACGTCACACACCTCCATTTTGACTTCACACACTTCCATTCTGTGACTTCACACACCTCCATTCTATGACTTCACACACTTCCATTGGGACGTCACACACCTCCATTCTATGAGTTCACACACCTACATTCTATGACTTCACACACCTTCATTCGACTTCACACACCTCCATTCTATGACTTCACAGAACTTGAATCTGTGACTTCACTCACCTCCAATCTATGACTTCCCACTCCTCCATTCTATGACTTCCCACACCTCCTTTCTATGACTTCACACCTCCATTCTGACTTCACACACCTCCATTATGTGACTTCACACACCTCCATTATATGACGTCACACAACTCTGTTCTATGACTTCACACACCTCCATTCTATGACTTCACACATCCATTTTGACTTCACACAACTCCAATATATAACCTCAAACACCTCAATTCTGTGACATCACACACCTCCATTCTATGAATTCATACCCGTCCATTCTGTGACTTCACACACCTCCATTCTTTGACTTCACACACCTCCATTCTGTGACTTCACCACCTCCATTCTGTGACTTCCCACACCTCCATTCTCCGACTTCACACCCCTCCAATTTGACTTCACATACCTCCATTCTATGACTTCACACACCTCCATTCTGTGACTTCACAAACCTCCATTCTATGATTTCACACACCACCAATCTATGACTTCACACACCTACATTTTAGGACGTCACACACCTCCATTTTGACTTCACACACCTCCATTATGTGACTCCACACACCTCCCTTCTGTGAATTCACACACCTCCATTCTATGACTTCACACACCTTCATTGTATGACTTCACACACCTCCATTCTATGACTTCACACATTTCCATTCTATGATTTCACATACCTCCATGCTATGACTTCACACACCTCCATTCTGTGACTTCACACACCTCCATTCTATGACTTCACACACCTCAATTCTGTGACTTCACAAACCTTCATTCTATGATTTCACACACCTCCATTCTATGACTTCACACACCTCCATTTTAGCACATCACACACCTCCATTTTGACTTCACACACCTCCATTCTGTGACTTCACACACCTCCATACTATGAATTCACACACTTCCCTTGTGACGTCACACACCTCTATTCTATGAGTTCACACACCTCCATTCTATGAGTTCACACACCTCCATTCTGACTTCACACACCTCCATTCTATGACTTCACAGACCTCGAATCTGTGACTTCACTCACCTCCACTCTATGACTTCACACTCCTCCATTCTCTGACTTCCCACACCTCCTTTCTATGACTTCACCCACCTCTATTCTATGACTTCACACCTCCATTCTGACTTCACACACCTCCATTCTGTGACTTCACACACCTCCATTATATGATATCACACACCTCCATTTTATGACTTCACACACCTCAATTCTATGACTTCACACACTTCCATTGTGACTTCACACACCTCCATTCTATGAGTTCACACACCTCCATTCTGACTTCACACACCTCCATTCTATGACTTCACACACCTCCATTCTGACTTCACACACCTCTATTCTATGACTTCGCACACCTCCATTCTGATATCACACACCTCCATTCTATGACTTCACAGACCTCGAATCTGTGACTTCACTCGCCTGCATTCTATGACTTTATATTCCTCCATTCTATGACTTCCCACACCTCTTTCTATGACTTCACACACCTTCATTTTTACTTCAGAAACATCCATTCTATGACTTCACACACCTCCATTCTATGACTTCACAAACCTCCATTCTGTGACTTCACACATCTCCATTCTGAGTTCACACAACTCAATTCGGTGACTTCACACATCTCCATTCTGACTTCACACACCTCCATTCTATGACTTCACACACTTCCATTCTATGACTTCACACACCTCTATTCTGTGACTTCACAAACCTCCATTCTGAGTTCACACACCTCCATTCTGTGACTTCAAACACCTCCATTGTGTGACTTCACACACTTCCATTCTATGACTTCATAAACCTCCCTTTTATAATTTCACACACCTCCATTCTGTGACTTCACACACCTCCATTCTATGACCTCACACACTTCCATTCTATGACTTCACACACCTCCATTTTATAACTTCACACACCTCCATTCTATGACTTCACACACCTCCATTCTGAGATTACACACCTCCATTTTATGACTTCACACACCTCCATTCTTTGACGTCACACCTTTTCTCTATGACTTCATACAACTTCATTCTTACTTTACAAACATCCATTCTATAACTTCACACACCTCCATTCTATGACTTCAAACAGCTCCATTCTGTGACTTCACACACCTCCATTCTATGACTTCACACACCTCCATTCTGTGACTTCACACACCTCCATTGTATGACTTCACACACTTCCATTGTGACGTCACTCACCTCCATTCTATGAGTTCACACACCTCTGTTCTGACTTCAAACACCTACATTCTATGACTTCACACACCTCCATTCTGTATTCACACAGATCCATTCTGTGACTTCACAAAACTCCATTCTATGATTTCACACACCTCCATACTTTGACTTCACACAACTCCATCTATGATTTCACACACCTGCATTCTGACATCACATGCCTCCATTCTATGACTTCACAGACCTCGAATCTGTGACTTCACTCACCTGCACTCTATGACTTCACACTCCTAATTCTATGACTTTCCTCACCTCCTTTCTATGAGTTCACCACCTCCAATCTATGACTACACACCTCCATTCTTACTTCACACACCTTCATTCTGTGAATTCACACACCTCCATTCTATGTGTTCACATACCTACATTCTATGACTTCACACACCTTCATTCTTACTTCAGAAACATCCATTCTATGACTTCACACAACCCCATTCTATGACTTCACAAACCTCCATTCTGTGACTTCACACACCTCCATTCTGAGTTCACACAACTCCATTCGGTGACTTCACACACCTCCATTCGGGCTTCACACACCTCCATTCTATGACGTCACACACTTCCATTCTATGACTTCACACACCTCCATTCTGTGACTTCACACACCTCCATTCTGTGTTCAAATACCTCCATTCTGTTACTTCACACACCTCCATTCTGTGACTTCACACACCTCCATTCTGTGACTTCACGCACCTCCATTCTGTGACTTCACACACTTCCATTCTATGACTTCACACACCTCCTTTCTATGACTTCACACACGTCCATTCTGTGACTTCACACACCTCCATTCTATGACCTCACACACCTCATTCTATGGTTTCACACACCTCCATTCTATGAATTCACACATCCATTTTGACTTTACACACCTCCAATATATGACTTCAAACACCTCAATTCTGTGACTTCACACACCTCCATTCTATGAATTCACACATCCATTTTGACTTCACACACCTCCTATACATGACTTCAAACACCTCAATTCTGTGACTTCACACACCTCCATTCTGTGAGTTCATACCATGCATTCTGTGACTTCACACACCTCCATTCTATAACTTCACACACTTCCACTCTGTGACTTCCCACACCTCCATTCTGTGACTTCACACACCTCCATTCTATAACTTCACACACCTCTATTCTGACTTCACACACATCCATTCTATGACTTCACACACCTCCATTCTGACTTCACACACCTCCATTCTATGACTTCGCACACCTCTATTCTGACTTCACACACCTCCATTCTGTGACTTCACACACCTCCCTTCGGTGACTTCACACACCTACATTCTTTGACTTCACACACAACCATTTTGACTTCACACCTCCATTCTGTGACTTCACACACTTCCATTTGTGACTTCTCACACCACCTTTTTGACTTCACACATCTCCATTCTGTAACTTCACACACTTCCATTCTGTGACTTCACACACCTCCATTCTGTGATTTCACACACCTCCCTTCCGTGACTTCACCCACCTCCATTCTATGACTTCACACACCTCCATTCTATGACTTCACACACCTCCATTCTTTGACGTCACACCTTTATTCTATGATTTCATACAATTTCATTCTTACTTTACAAACATCCATTCTATAACTTCACACACCTCCATTCTATGACTTCAAACAGCTCCATTCTGTGACTTCACACACCTCCATTCTATGAGTTCACACACCTCCATTCTATGACTTCACACACCTCTATTGTATGACTTCACACACTTACATTGTGACGTCACTCACCTCCATTCTATGAGTTCACACACCTCCGTTCTGACTTCAAACACCTACATTCTATGACTTCACACACCTCCATTCTGTATTCACACAGCTCCATTCTGTGACTTCACAAAACTCCATTCTATGATTTCACACACCTCCTTACTATGACTTCACACAACTCCATCTATGACTTCACACACCTGCATTCTGACATCACACACCTCTATTCTATGACTTCACAGACCTCGAATCTGTGACTTCACTCCCCTGCACTCTATGACTTCACACTCCTAATTCTATGACTTTCCACACCTCCTTTCTATGACTTCACACACCTCCATTCTTTGACTTCACACACCTCCATTCTGTGATTTCACACACCTCCATTCTGTGACTTCACACAGCTCCATTCTGTGACTTCACACACCTCCATTCTCCGACTTCACACACCTCCATTCTATGACTTCACACATCCATTTTGACTTCACACAACTCCAATATATAACTTCAAACACCTCAATTCTGTGACTTCACACACCTCCATTCTATGAATTCATACCCGTCCAATCTGTGACTTCACACACCTCCATTCTTTGACTTCACACACCTCCATTCTGTGACTTCACCACCTCCATTCTGTGACTTCCCACACCTCCATTCTCCGACTTCACACCCCTCCAATTTGACTTCACATACCTCCATTCTATGACTTCACACACCTCCATTCTGTGACTTCACAAACCTCCATTCTATGATTTCACACACCACCAATCTATGACTTCACACACCTACATTTTAGGACGTCACACACCTCCATTTTGACTTCACACACCTCCATTATGTGACTCCACACACCTCCCTTCTGTGAATTCACACACCTCCATTCTATGACTTCACACACCTTTATTGTATGACTTCACACACCTCCATTCTATGATTTCACATACCTCAATGCTATGACTTCACACACCTCCATTCTGTGACTTCACACACCTCCATTCTATGACTTCACACACCTCAATTCTGTGACTTCACAAACCTTCATTCTATGATTTCACACACCTCCATTCTATGACTTCACACACCTCCATTTTAGCACATCACACACCTCCATTTTGACTTCACACACCTCCATTCTGTGACTTCACACACCTCCATACTATGAATTCACACACTTCCCTTGTGACGTCACACACCTCTATTCTATGAGTTCACACACCTCCATTCTATGACTTCACACACCTCCATTCTGACTTCACACACCTCCATTCTATGACTTCACAGACCTCGAATCTGTGACTTCACTCACCTCCACTCTATGACTTCACACTCCTCCATTCTCTGACTTCCCACACCTCCTTTCTATGACTTCACCCACCTCTATTCTATGACTTCACACCTCCATTCTGACTTCACACACCTCCATTCTGTGACTTCACACACCTCCATTATATGATATCACACACCTCTATTCTATGGCTTCGCACACCTCCATTCTGATATCACACACCTCCATTCTATGACTTCACAGACCTCGAATCTGTGACTTCACTCGCCTGCATTCTATGACTTTACATTCCTCCATTCTATGACTTCCCACACCTCTTTCTATGACTTCACACACCTTCATTTTTACTTCAGAAACATCCATTCTATGACTTCACACACCTCCATTCTATGACTTCACAAACCTCCATTCAGTGACTTCACACATCTCCATTCTGAGTTCACACAACTCAATTCGGTGACTTCATACATCTCCATTCTGACTTCACACACCTCCATTCTATGACGTCACACACTTCCATTCTATGACTTCACACACCTCTATTCTGTGACTTCACAAACCTCCATTCTGAGTTCACACACCTCCATTCTGTGACTTCACACACCTCCATTGTGTGACTTCACACACTTCCATTCTATGACTTCATAAACCTCCCTTTTATAATTTCACACACCTCCATTCTGTGACTTCACACACCTCCATTCTATGACCTCACACACTTCCATTCTATGACTTCACACACCTCCATTTTATAACTTCACACACCTCCATTCTATGACTTCACACACCTCCATTCTGAGATTACACACCTCCATTTTATGACTTGACACACCTCCATTCTTTGACATCACACCTTTTCTCTATGACTTCATACAACTTCATTCTTACTTTACAAACATCCATTCTATAACTTCACACACCTCCATTCTATGACTTCAAACAGCTCCATTCTGTGACTTCACACACCTCCATTCTATGACTTCACACACCTCCATTCTGTGACTTCACACACCTCCATTGTATGACTTCACACACTTCCATTGTGACGTCACTCACCTCCATTCTATGAGTTCACACACCTCTGTTCTGACTTCAAACACCTACATTCTATGACTTCACACACCTCCATTCTGTATTCACACAGATCCATTCTGTGACTTCACAAAACTCCATTCTATGATTTCACACACCTCCATACTTTGACTTCACACAACTCCATCTATGACTTCACACACCTGCATTCTGACATCACATGCCTCCATTCTATGACTTCACAGACCTCGAATCTGTGACTTCACTCACCTGCACTCTATGACTTCACTCTCCTAATTCTATGACTTTCCTCACCTCCTTTCTATGACTTCACCACCTCCAATCTATGACTACACACCTCCATTCTTACTTCACACACCTTCATTCTGTGAATTCACACACCTCCATTCTATGTGTTCACATACCTACATTCTATGACTTCACACACCTTCATTCTTACTTCAGAAACATCCATTCTATGACTTCACACAACCCCATTCTATGACTTCACAAACCTCCATTCTGTGACTTCACACACCTCCATTCTGAGTTCACACAACTCCATTCGGTGACTTCACACACCTCCATTCTGGCTTCACACACCTCCATACTATGACGTCGCACACTTCCATTCTATGACTTCACACACCTCCATTCTGTGACTTCACACACCTCCATTCTGTGTTCAAATACCTCCATTCTGTTACTTCACACACCTCCATTCTGTGACTTCACACACCTCCATTCTGTGACTTCACACACTTCCATTCTATGACTTCACACACCTCCTTTCTATGACTTCACACACCTCCATTCTGTGACTTCACACACCTCCATTCTATGACCTCACACACCCTCATTCTATGGTTTCACACACCTCCATTCTATGAATTCACACATCCATTTTGACTTTACACACCTCCAATATATGACTTCAAACACCTCAATTCTGTGACTTCACACACCTCCATTCTATGAATTCACACATCCATTTTGACTTCACACACCTCCTATATATGACTTCAAACACCTCAATCTGTGACTTCACACACCTCTATTCTATGAGTTCATACCATCCATTTTGTGACTTCACACACCTCCATTCTATAACTTCACACACTTCCACTCTGTGACTTCCCACACCTCCATTCTGTGACTTCACACATCTCCATTCTATAACTTCACACACCTCTATTCTGACTTCACACACATCCATTCTATGACTTCACACACCTCCATTCTGACTTCACACACCTCCATTCTATGACTTCGCACACCTCTATTCTGACTTCACACACCTCCATTCTGTGACTTCACACACCTCCCTTCGGTGACTTCACACACCTACATTCTTTGACTTCACACACAACCATTTTGACTTCACACCTCCATTCTGTGACTTCGCACACTTCCATTTGTGACTTCTCACACCACCTTTTTGACTTCACACATCTCCATTCTGTAACTTCACACACTTCCATTCTGTGACTTCACACACATACATTCTGTGATTTCACACACCTCCCTTCCGTGACTTCACCCACCTCCATTCAAGACTTCACACACCTCCATTCTATGACTTCACACACCTCCATTCTTTGACGTCACACCTTTATTCTATGATTTCATACAATTTCATTCTTACTTTACAAACATCCATTCTATAACTTCACACACCTCCATTCTATGACTTCAAACAGCTCCATTCTGTGACTTCACACACCTCCATTCTATGAGTTCACACACCTCCATTCTATGACTTCACACACCTCTATTGTATGACTTCACACACTTACATTGTGACGTCACTCACCTCCATTCTATGAGTTCACACACCTCCGTTCTGACTTCAAACACCTACATTCTATGACTTCACACACCTCCATTCTGTATTCACACAGCTCCATTCTGTGACTTCACAAAACTCCATTCTATGATTTCACACACCTCCTTACTATGACTTCACACAACTCCATCTATGACTTCACACACCTGCATTCTGACATCACACACCTCTATTCTATGACTTCACAGACCTCGAATCTGTGACTTCACTCCCCTGCACTCTATGACTTCACACTCCTAATTCTATGACTTTCCACACCTCCTTTCTATGACTTCACACACCTCCATTCTTTGACTTCACACACCTCCATTCTGTGACTTCACACACCTCCATTCTGTGACTTCACACAGCTCCATTCTGTGACTTCACACACCTCCATTCTCCGACTTCACACACCTCCATTCTATGACTTCACACATCCATTTTGACTTCACACAACTCCAATATATAACTTCAAACACCTCAATTCTGTGACTTCACACACCTCCATTCTATGAATTCATACCCGTCCAATCTGTGACTTCACACACCTCCATTCTTTGACTTCACACACCTCCATTCTGTGACTTCACCACCTCCATTCTGTGACTTCCCACACCTCCATTCTCCGACTTCACACCCCTCCATTTTGACTTCACATACCTCCATTCTATGACTTCACACACCTCCATTCTGTGACTTCACAAACCTCCATTCTATGATTTCACACACCACCAATCTATGACTTCACACACCTACATTTTAGGACGTCACACACCTCCATTTTGACTTCACACACCTCCATTATGTGACTCCACACACCTCCCTTCTGTGAATTCACACACCTCCATTCTATGACTTCACACATTTCCATTCTATGATTTCACATACCTCCATGCTATGACTTCACACACCTCCATTCTGTGACTTCACACACCTCCATTCTATGACTTCACACACACCTCAATTCTGTGACTTCACAAACCTTCATTCTATGATTTCACACACCTCCTTTCTATGACTTCACACACCTCCATTTTAGGACATCACACACCTCCATTTAGACTTCACACACCTCCATTCTGTGACTTCACACACCTCCATACTATGAATTCACACACTTCCCTTGTGACGTCATCACCTCTATTCTATGAGTTCACACACCTCCATTCTATGACTTCACACACCTCCATTCTGACTTCACACACCTCCATTCTATGACTTCACAGACCTCGAATCTGTGACTTCACTCACCTCCACTCTATGACTTCACACTCCTCCATTCTCTGACTTCCCACACCTCCTTTCTATGACTTCACCCACCTCTATTCTATGACTTCACACCTCCATTCTGACTTCACACACCTCCATTCTGTGACTTCACACACCTCCATTATATGATATCACACACCTCCATTTTATGACTTCACACACCTCCATTCTATGACTTCACACACTTCCATTGTGATGTCACACACCTCCATTCTATGAGTTCACACACCTCCATTCTGACTTCACACACCTCCATTCTATGACTTCACACACCTCCATTCTGACTTCACACACCTCTATTCTATGGCTTCGCACACCTCCATTCTGATATCACACAGCTCCATTCTATGACTTCACAGACCTCGAATCTGTGACTTCACTCGCCTGCATTCTATGACTTTACATTCCTCCATTCTATGACTTCCCACACCTCTTTCTATGACTTCACACACCTTCATTTTAACTTCAGAAACATCCATTCTATGACTTCACACACCTCCATTCTATGACTTCACAAACCTCCATTCTGTGACTTCACACATCTCCATTCTGAGTTCACACAACTCAATTCGGTGACTTCACACATCTCCATTCTGACTTCACACACCTCCTTTCTATGACTTCACACACTTCCATTCTATGACTTCACACACCTCTATTCTGTGACTTCACAAACCTCCATTCTGAGTTCACACACCGCCATTCTGTGACTTCACACACCTCCATTGTGTGACTTCACACACTTCCATTCTATGACTTCATAAACATCCCTTTTATAATTTCACACACCTCCATTCTGTGACTTCACACACCTCCATTCTCTGACCTCACACACTTCCATTCTATGACTTCACACACCTTCATTTTACAACTTCACACACCTCCATTCTATGACTTCACACACCTCCATTCTGAGATTACACACCTCCATTTTATGACTTCACACACCTACATTGTTTGACGTCACACCTTTATTCTATGACTTCATACAACTTCATTCTTACTTTACAAACATCCATTCTATAACTTCACACACCTCCATTCTATGACTTCAAACAGCTCCATTCTGTGACTTCACACACCTCCATTCTATGACTTCACACACCTCCATTCTGTGACTTCACACACCTCCATTGTATGACTTCACACACTTCCATTGTGACGTCACTCACCTCCATTCTTTGAGTTCACACACCTCCGTTCTGACTTCAAACACCTACATTCTATGTCTTCACACACCTCCATTCTGTATTCACACAGCTCCATTCTGTGACTTCACAAAACTCCATTCTATGATTTCACACACCTCCATACTGTGACTTCACACAACTCCATCTATGACTTCACACACCTGCATTCTGACATCACACACCTCCATTCTATGACTTCACAGACCTCGAATCTGTGAATTCACTCACCTGCACTCTATGACTTCACACTCCTAATTCTATGACTTTCCACACCTCCTTTCTATGACTTCACCACCTCCAATCTATGACTACACACCTCCATTCTTACTTCACACACCTTCATTCTGTGAATTCACACACCTCCATTCTATGTGTTCACATACCTCCATTCTATGACTTCACACACCTTCATTCTTACTTCAGAAACATCCATTCTATGACTTCACACAACCCCATTCTATGACTTCACAAACCTCCATTCTGTGACTTCACACACCTCCATTCTGAGTTCACACAACTCCATTCGGTGACTTCACACACCTCCATTCTGACTTCACACACCTCCATTCTATGACGTCACACACTTCCATTCTATGACTTCAAACACCTCCATTCTGTGACTTCACACACCTCCATTCTATGACTTCACACACTTCCATTCTGTGACTTCCACTCCTCCATTGTGTGACTTCACACACCTCCATTCTATGACTTCACACACCTCTATTCTGACTTCACACACCTCCATTCTATGACTTCACACACCTCCATTCTGACTTCACACACCTCCATTCTATGACTTCGCACACCTCTATTCTGACTTCACACACCTCCATTCTGTGACTTCACACACCCCCCTTCGATGACTTCACACACCTACATTCTTTGACTTCACACACAACCATTTTGACTTCACACCTCCATTCTGTGACTTCACACACTTACATTTGTGACTTCTCACACCACCTTTTCGACTTCACACATCTCCATTCTGTGACTTCACACACTTCCATTCTGTGACTTCACACACCTCCATTCTGTGATTTCACACACCTCCCTTCCGTGACTTCACCCACCTCCATTCTATGACTTCACACACCTCCATTCTATGACTTCACACACTTCCATTCTATGACTTCGTACCGTCCATTCTGTGACTTCAAACACCTCCATTCTATGACTTCACACACTTCCATTCTATGACTTCACGCACCTCCATTTTATAACTTCACACACCTCCATTCTATGACTTCACACACCTCCATTCTGAGTTTACACACCTCCATTCTATGACTTCACACACCTCCATTCTTTGACGTCACACCTTTATTCTATGATTTCATACAATTTCATTCTTACTTTACAAACATCCATTCTATAACTTCACACACCTCCATTCTATGACTTCAAACAGATCCATTCTGTGACTTCACACACCTCCATTCTATGAGTTCACACACCTCCATTCTATGACTTCACACACCTCTATTGTATGACTTCACACACTTACATTGTGACGTCACTCACCTCCATTCTATGAGTTCACACACCTCCATTCTGTATTCACACAGCTCCATTCTGTGACTTCACAAAACTCCATTCTATGATTTCACACACCTCCTTACTATGACTTCACACAACTCCATCTATGACTTCACACACCTGCATTCTGACATCACACACCTCTATTCTATGACTTCACAGACCTCGAATCTGTGACTTCACTCCCCTGCACTCTATGACTTCACACTCCTAATTCTATGACTTTCCACACCTCCTTTCTATGACTTCACCACCTCCAATCTATGACTACACACCTCCATTCTGACTTCACACACCTTCATTCTGTGAATTCACACACCTCCATTCTATGTGTTCACATACCTCCATTCTGTGACTTCACACACCTTCATTCTTACTTCAGGAACATCCATTCTATGACTTTACACAACCCCATTCTTTGACTTCACAAACCTCCATTCTGTGACTTCACACACCTCCATTCTGTGTTCACACACCTCCATTCTGTGACTTCACACACCTCCATTCTGTGACTTCACACACCTCCATTCTGTGACTTCACACACTTCCATTCTATGACTTCACACACCTCCATTCTATGACTTCACACACCTCCATTCTGTGACTTCACACACCTCCATTCTATGACCTCACACACCCTCATTCTATGGTTTCACACACCTCCATTCTATGAATTCACACATCCATTTTGACTTTACACACCTCCAATATATGACTTCAAACACCTCAATTCTGTGACTTCACACACCTCCATTCTATGAATTCACACATCCATTTTGACTTCACACACCTCCTATATATGACTACAAACACCTCAATTCTGGGACTTCACACACCTCCATTCTATGAGTTCATACCATCCATTCTGTGAATTCACACACTTCCATTCTATAACTTCACACACTTCCACTCTGTGACTTCCCACACCTCCATTCTGTGACTTCACACACCTTCATTCTACGACTTCACACACCTCTATTCTGACTTCACACACCTCCATTCTATGACTTCACACACCTCCATTCTGACTTCACACACCTCCATTCTATGACTTCGCACACCTCTATTCTGACTTCACACACCTCTATTCTGTGACTTCACACACCTCCCTTCGATGACTTCACACACCTACATTCTTTGACTTCACACACAACCATTTTAACTTCACACCTCCATTCTGTGACTTCACACACTTACATTTGTGACTTCTCACACCACCTTTTTGACTTCACACATCTCCATTCTGTGACTTCACACACCTCCATTCTGTGACTTCACACACCTCCATTCTATGACTTCACACACCTCCATTCTATGACTTCACACACTTCCATTCTATGACTTCGTACCTCCATTCTGTGACTTCAAACACCTCCATTCTATGACTTCACACACTTCCATTCTATGACTTCACCCACCTCCATTTTAAAACTTCACACACCTCCATTCTATGACTTCACACACCTCCATTCTGAGTTTACACACCTCCATTCTATGACTTCACACACCTCCATTCTTTGACGTCACACCTTTATTCTATGACTTCATACAACTTCATTCTTACTTTACAAACATCCATTCTATAACTTCACACACCTCCATTCTATGACTTCAAACAGCTCCATTCTGTGACTTCACACACCCCCATTCTATGACTTCACACACCTCCATTCTGTGACTTCACACACCTCCATTTTATGACTTCACACACTTCCATTGTGACGTCACTCACCTCCATTCTATGAGTTCAAACGCCTCCGTTCTGACTTCAAACACCTACATTCTATGATTTCACACACCTCCATAATGTATTCACACAGCTCCATTCTGTGACTTCACAAAACTCCATTCTATGATTTCACACACCTCCATACTATGACTTCACACAACTCCATCTATGACTTCACACACCTGCATTCTGACATCACACACCTCCATTCTATGACTTCACAGACCTCGAATCTGTGACTTCACTCCCCTGCACTCTATGATTTCACAATCCTAATTCTATGACTATCCACACCTCCTTTATATGACTTCACCACCTCCAATCTATGACTACACACCTCCATTCTGACTTCACACACCTTCATTCTGTGAATTCACACACCTCCATTCTATGTGTTCACATACCTCCATTCTGTGACTTCACACACCTTCATTCTGACTTCAGAAACATCCATTCTATGACTTCACA
>JANJXV010002300.1:0-36018 GCA_024803745.1 Megascapheus bottae
TTCACACACCTTCATTCTATGACTTCACACACCTCCATTCTATGTCTTCACACACCTCCATTTGTGACTCTACACACCACCTTTTTGACTTCACAAACCTCCATTCTGTGATTTCACACACCTCCATTCTGTGACTTCACACATCTTTGTTGTTTGACTTCACACACCTCCATTCTTTGACTTCACACACCTCCATTCTATAACTTCACAAACGTCCATTCTGTGACTGCACACACCTCCATTCTGAGTTCACACACCTCAATTATGTGACTTCACACACCTCAATTCTGGCTTCACATACCTCCATTCTATGACTTCACACACTTCATTTCTTTGACTTCACACACCTCCATTCTTTGACTTCGCACACCTCCATTGTGAGTTCACACACCTCCATTCTATGACTTCACAGACCTCCATTCTGTGTCTTCACACACCTCCATTCTATGACTTAACACACCTTCCTTCTTACTTCACAAACATCCATTCTATGACTTCACACACCTCCATTCTATGACTTCACACACCTCCATTCTATGACTTCACACACCTCCATTCTGTGACTGCACACACCACCATTGTTTGACTTCACACACCTCCATTTTTGGACTTCACGCACCTCCATTTCATGACTTCACACATCTCAATTTTATGAGTTCACACACCTCCATTTTGACTTCACACACTTCCATTCCATGACATCACACACCTTCATTCTACTTCAGAAACATCCCTTCTGTGACTTCACACACCTCCATTGTGACTTCACACACCTCCATTCTATGAGTTCACACACCTCCATTCTATGACTTCACACACTTCCATTCTATGACTTCACACACCTCCATTCTTTGACTTCACACACCTCCATTGTGAGTTCACACACCTCCATTCTGTGACTTCACACAGCTCCATTCTTTGACTTCACACATCTCCATTCTGTGACTTCACACACCTCCATTCTATGACTTAACACACCTCCATTCTGTGACTTCACACATCTCCATTCTATGAGTTCACACAATTGCATTGTGACTTCACACACCTCCATTCTATGACTTCAAACACCTCCATTCTGTGACTTCACACTCCTCAATTCTGTGACTTCACAAACATCAATTCTGTGACTTCACACACCTCCATTCTATGACTTCACACACCTCCATTCTGTGACTTCACACACCTCCATTCTATGACTTCACACACCTCCATTCTGTGACTTCACACATCTCCATTCTATGAGTTCACACAATTGCATTGTGACTTCACACACCTCCTTTCTATGACTTCACACACCTCCATTCTGACTTCACACACCTCCATTCTGACTTCACAAACATCAATTCTGTGACTTCACACACCTCCATTCGTTGACTTCACACACTTCCATTGTGAGTTCACACACCTGCATTCTGACTTCACAAACATCAATTCGGTGATTTCACACACCTCCATTCTATGATTTCACACGCCTCCATTCTATGACTTCACTCACCTACATTCTATGACTTCACAAACCTCCATTCTGACTTCACACACCTCCATTCTGACTTCACACACCTCCATTCTATGACTTTACACACCTGCATTCTATGACTTCACATCCTTCCATTCTTTGACTTCACACACCTCCATTATTTGACTTCCCACACCTCCAATGTTAGTTCACACACCTCCACTCGGTGCCTTCACACACCTCCATTCTTTGACTTCACACACCTCCATTCAATGAGTTCACACACCTCCATTTGTGACTTCACACACCTCCATTCTATGACTTAACACACCTTCATTCTTACTTCACAAACATCCATTCTATGACTTCACACACCTCCATTCTATGACTACACACACCTCCATTCTATGACTTCAAACACCTCCATTCTGTGACTTCACACACCTCAATTCTGTGACTTCACACACCTCCATTCTATGACTTCACACACCTTCATTCTTACTTCAGAAACATCCATTCTATGACTTCACGCACCTCCGTTCTGTGACTTTACAAATCTCCGTTCTGTGACTTCACACACCTCCATTCTGAGTTCACACACCTCCATTCTCTGACTTCACACACCTCCATTCTGTGACTTAACACACCTCCATTCTATGACTTCACAGACCTCCATTCTGTGCCTTCACACTCCTTTATTGTTTGACTTCACACACTCCATTCTGTGACTTCACACACCTCCATTCTGTGACTTCACACACCTCTATTCTGTGACTTCACACACCTCCATTCTATGACTTCACACACCTCCATTTTGACTTCACACACTTCCATTCTTTGACTTCACACACCTCCATTCTGTGACTTCACACACCACCATTGTTTGACTTAACACACCTCCATTTTTGGACTTCACGCACCTCCATTCCATGAATTCACACATCTCCATTTTATGAGTTCGCACACCTCCATTTTGACTTCACACACCTCCCTTCTATGACTTCACACACCTTAATTCTACTTCAGAAACATGCATACTATGACTTCACACACCTCCATTCTATGACTTCACAAACCTCCATTCTGTGACTTCACACACCTCCATTCTGAGTTCACACACCTCAATTCTGTGACTTCACACACCACAATTCTGGCTTCACACACCTCCATTTTATGACTTCACACACTTCCCTTCTATGACTTCACACACCTCCATTCTTTGACTGCACACACATCCATTGTGAGTTCACACACCTCCATTCTGTGACTTCACACACCTCCATTCTATGACTTCACACACCTCCATTCTATGAATTCACACATCTCCATTCTGTGACTTCACACACCTCTATTCTATGACTTCCCACACCTCCATTCTGGGACTTCACACACCTCCATTCTGAGTTCACACACCTCCATTCTGTGACTTAACACACCTTCAATCTGTGACTTCATACACCTTCATTCTATGACTTCACACACTTCCATTCTATGACTTCACACACCTCCATTCTATGACTTCACACACCTCCATTCTTTGACTTCGCACACCTCCATTCTATGATTTCACACACCTCCATTCTATGACGTCACACACCTCCATTCTATGACTTCACAAACCTCCATTCTGACTTCACACACCTCCATTCTGACTTCACAAACATCAATTCTGTGACTTCACACACCTCCATTCTGTCACTTCACACACCTCCATTCTCTGACTTCACACACCTCCATTCTATGACTTCACACACTTCCATTCTATGACTTCACACACCTCCATTCTTTGACTTCACACACCTGCATTGTTAGTTCACAAACCTCCATTCTATGACTTCACACACTTTCATTCTATGACTTCACACACCTCCATTCTTTGACTTCACAAACCTCCATTCTGTGATTTCACACACCTCCATTCTGTGACTTCACACACCTTTATTGTTTGACTTCACACACTTCCATTCTTTGACTTCACACACTTCCATTCCATGACTTCACACACCTCCATTCTATGAGTTCACACACCACCATTCTATGAGTTCACACACCTCCATTTTGACTTCACAAACCTCCATTCTATGACTTCACACACCTTCATTCTTACTTCAGAAACATCCATTCTTTGACTTCACGCACCTGCATTCTATGACTTCACAAATCTCCGTTCTGTGACTTCACACACCTCCATTCAATGAGTTCACACACCTCCATTTGTGACTTCACACACCTCCATTCTATGACTTAACACACCTTCATTCTTACTTCACAAACATCCATTCTATGACTTCACACACCTCCATTCTATGACTACACACACCTCCATTCTATGACTTCAAACACCTCCATTCTGTGACTTCACACAACTCAATTCTGTGACTTCACACACCTCCATTCTATGAGTTCACACACCTCCATTCTATGAGTTCACACACCTCCATTTTGACTTCACACACCTCCATTCTATGACTTCACACAACTTCATTCTTACTTCAGAAACATCCATTCTATGACTTCACGCACCTCCATTCTGTGACTTCACAAATCTCCGTTCTGTGACTTCACACACCTCCATTCTGAGTTCACACACCTCCATTCTCTGACTTCACACACCTCCATTCTGTGACTTAACACACCTCCATTCTATGACTTCACAGACCTCCATTCTGTGCCTTCACACTCCTTTATTGTTTGACTTCACACACCTCCATTCTGTGACTTCACACACCTCCATTGTGAGTTCACACACCTCCATTCAGTGACTTCACACACCTCCATTCTGTGACATCACACACCTCCATTCTGTGACTTCATACACCTCTATTCTGTGACTTCACACATCTCCATTCTATGACTTCACACACCTCCATTTTGACTTCACACACTTCCATTCTTTGACTTCACACACCTCCATTCTGTGACTTCACACACCACCATTGTTTGACTTCACACACCTCCATTTTTGGACTTCACGCACCTCCATTCCATGAATTCACACATCTCCATTTTATGAGTTCACACACCTCCATTTTGACTTCACACACCTCCCTTCTATGACTTCACACACCTTCATTCTACTTCAGAAACATGCATACTATGACTTCACACACCTCCATTCTATGACTTCACAAACCTCCATTCTGTGACTTCACACACCTCCATTCTGAGTTCACACACCTCAATTCTGTGACTTCACACACCACAATTCTGGCTTCACACACCTCCATTTTATGACTTCACACACTTCCCTTCTATGACTTCACACACCTCCATTCTTTGACTGCACACACATCCATTGTGAGTTCACACACCTCCATTCTGTGACTTCACACACCTCCATTCTGTGAATTCACACATCTCCATTCTGTGACTTCACACACCTCCATTCTATGACTTCACACACCTCCATTCTATGAATTCACACATCTCCATTCTGTGACTTCACACACCTCTATTCTATGACTTCCCACACCTCCATTCTGGGACTTCACACACCTCCATTCTGAGTTCACACACCTCCATTCTGTGACTTAACACACCTTCATTCTGTGACTTCATACACCTTCATTCTATGACTTCACACACTTCCATTCTATGACTTCACACACCTCCATTCTATGACTTCACACACCTCCATTCTTTGACTTCGCACACCTCCATTCTATGACTTCACAAACCTCCATTCTGACTTCACACACCTCCATTCTGACTTCACAAACATCAATTCTGTGACTTCACACACCTCCATTCTGTCACTTCACACACCTCCATTCTCTGACTTCACACACCTCCATTCTATGACTTCACACACTTCCATTCTATGACTTCACACACCTCTATTCTTTGACTTCACACACCTGCATTGTTAGTTCACACACCTCCATTCTGTGACTTAACACACCTTCATTCTGTGACTTCTCACATCTCCATTCTGTGACTTCACACACCTCCATTCTTTGACTTCACACATCTCCATTCTGTGACTTCACACACCTCCATTCTATGACTTAACACACCTCCATTCTGTGACTTCACACATCTCCATTCTATGAGTTCACACAATTGCATTGTGACTTCACACACCTCCATTCTATGACTTCAAACACCTCCATTCTGTGACTTCACACTCCTCAATTCTGTGACTTCACAAACATCAATTCTGTGACTTCACACACCTCCATTCTATGACTTCACACACCTCCATTCTGTGACTTCACACACCTCCATTCTATGACTTCACACACCTCCATTCTGTGACTTCACACATCTCCATTCTATGAGTTCACACAATTGCATTGTGACTTCACACACCTCCTTTCTATGACTTCACACACCTCCATTCTGACTTCACACACCTCCATTCTGACTTCACAAACATCAATTCTGTGACTTCACACACCTCCATTCGTTGACTTCACACACTTCCATTGTGAGTTCACACACCTGCATTCTGACTTCACAAACATCAATTCGGTGATTTCACACACCTCCATTCTATGATTTCACACGCCTCCATTCTATGACTTCACTCACCTACATTCTATGACTTCACAAACCTCCATTCTGACTTCACACACCTCCATTCTGACTTCACACACCTCCATTCTATGACTTTACACACCTGCATTCTATGACTTCACATCCTTCCATTCTTTGACTTCACACACCTCCATTATTTGACTTCCCACACCTCCAATGTTAGTTCACACACCTCCACTCGGTGCCTTCACACACCTCCATTCTTTGACTTCACACACCTCCATTCAATGAGTTCACACACCTCCATTTGTGACTTCACACACCTCCATTCTATGACTTAACACACCTTCATTCTTACTTCACAAACATCCATTCTATGACTTCACACACCTCCATTCTATGACTACACACACCTCCATTCTATGACTTCAAACACCTCCATTCTGTGACTTCACACACCTCAATTCTGTGACTTCACACACCTCCATTCTATGACTTCACACACCTTCATTCTTACTTCAGAAACATCCATTCTATGACTTCACGCACCTCCGTTCTGTGACTTTACAAATCTCCGTTCTGTGACTTCACACACCTCCATTCTGAGTTCACACACCTCCATTCTCTGACTTCACACACCTCCATTCTGTGACTTAACACACCTCCATTCTATGACTTCACAGACCTCCATTCTGTGCCTTCACACTCCTTTATTGTTTGACTTCACACACCTCCATTCTGTGACTTCACACACCTCCATTCTGTGACTTCACACACCTCTATTCTGTGACTTCACACACCTCCATTCTATGACTTCACACACCTCCATTTTGACTTCACACACTTCCATTCTTTGACTTCACACACCTCCATTCTGTGACTTCACACACCACCATTGTTTGACTTAACACACCTCCATTTTTGGACTTCACGCACCTCCATTCCATGAATTCACACATCTCCATTTTATGAGTTCGCACACCTCCATTTTGACTTCACACACCTCCCTTCTATGACTTCACACACCTTAATTCTACTTCAGAAACATGCATACTATGACTTCACACACCTCCATTCTATGACTTCACAAACCTCCATTCTGTGACTTCACACACCTCCATTCTGAGTTCACACACCTCAATTCTGTGACTTCACACACCACAATTCTGGCTTCACACACCTCCATTTTATGACTTCACACACTTCCCTTCTATGACTTCACACACCTCCATTCTTTGACTGCACACACATTCATTGTGAGTTCACACACCTCCATTCTGTGACTTCACACACCTCCATTCTATGACTTCACACACCTCCATTCTATGAATTCACACATCTCCATTCTGTGACTTCACACACCTCTATTCTATGACTTCCCACACCTCCATTCTGGGACTTCACACACCTCCATTCTGAGTTCACACACCTCCATTCTGTGACTTAACACACCTTCAATCTGTGACTTCATACACCTTCATTCTATGACTTCACACACTTCCATTCTATGACTTCACACACCTCCATTCTATGACTTCACACACCTCCATTCTTTGACTTCGCACACCTCCATTCTATGATTTCACACACCTCCATTCTATGACGTCACACACCTCCATTCTATGACTTCACAAACCTCCATTCTGACTTCACACACCTCCATTCTGACTTCACAAACATCAATTCTGTGACTTCACACACCTCCATTCTGTCACTTCACACACCTCCATTCTCTGACTTCACACACCTCCATTCTATGACTTCACACACTTCCATTCTATGACTTCACACACCTCCATTCTTTGACTTCACACACCTGCATTGTTAGTTCACAAACCTCCATTCTATGACTTCACACACTTTCATTCTATGACTTCACACACCTCCATTCTTTGACTTCACAAACCTCCATTCTGTGATTTCACACACCTCCATTCTGTGACTTCACACACCTTTATTGTTTGACTTCACACACTTCCATTCTTTGACTTCACACACTTCCATTCCATGACTTCACACACCTCCATTCTATGAGTTCACACACCACCATTCTATGAGTTCACACACCTCCATTTTGACTTCACAAACCTCCATTCTATGACTTCACACACCTTCATTCTTACTTCAGAAACATCCATTCTTTGACTTCACGCACCTGCATTCTATGACTTCACAAATCTCCGTTCTGTGACTTCACACACCTCCATTCAATGAGTTCACACACCTCCATTTGTGACTTCACACACCTCCATTCTATGACTTAACACACCTTCATTCTTACTTCACAAACATCCATTCTATGACTTCACACACCTCCATTCTATGACTACACACACCTCCATTCTATGACTTCAAACACCTCCATTCTGTGACTTCACACAACTCAATTCTGTGACTTCACACACCTCCATTCTATGAGTTCACACACCTCCATTCTATGAGTTCACACACCTCCATTTTGACTTCACACACCTCCATTCTATGACTTCACACAACTTCATTCTTACTTCAGAAACATCCATTCTATGACTTCACGCACCTCCATTCTGTGACTTCACAAATCTCCGTTCTGTGACTTCACACACCTCCATTCTGAGTTCACACACCTCCATTCTCTGACTTCACACACCTCCATTCTGTGACTTAACACACCTCCATTCTATGACTTCACAGACCTCCATTCTGTGCCTTCACACTCCTTTATTGTTTGACTTCACACACCTCCATTCTGTGACTTCACACACCTCCATTGTGAGTTCACACACCTCCATTCAGTGACTTCACACACCTCCATTCTGTGACATCACACACCTCCATTCTGTGACTTCATACACCTCTATTCTGTGACTTCACACATCTCCATTCTATGACTTCACACACCTCCATTTTGACTTCACACACTTCCATTCTTTGACTTCACACACCTCCATTCTGTGACTTCACACACCACCATTGTTTGACTTCACACACCTCCATTTTTGGACTTCACGCACCTCCATTCCATGAATTCACACATCTCCATTTTATGAGTTCACACACCTCCATTTTGACTTCACACACCTCCCTTCTATGACTTCACACACCTTCATTCTACTTCAGAAACATGCATACTATGACTTCACACACCTCCATTCTATGACTTCACAAACCTCCATTCTGTGACTTCACACACCTCCATTCTGAGTTCACACACCTCAATTCTGTGACTTCAAACACCACAATTCTGGCTTCACACACCTCCATTTTATGACTTCACACACTTCCCTTCTATGACTTCACACACCTCCATTCTTTGACTGCACACACATCCATTGTGAGTTCACACACCTCCATTCTGTGACTTCACACACCTCCATTCTGTGAATTCACACATCTCCATTCTGTGACTTCACACACCTCCATTCTATGACTTCACACACCTCCATTCTATGAATTCACACATCTCCATTCTGTGACTTCACACACCTCTATTCTATGACTTCCCACACCTCCATTCTGGGACTTCACACACCTCCATTCTGAGTTCACACACCTCCATTCTGTGACTTAACACACCTTCATTCTGTGACTTCATACACCTTCATTCTATGACTTCACACACTTCCATTCTATGACTTCACACACCTCCATTCTATGACTTCACACACCTCCATTCTTTGACTTCGCACACCTCCATTCTATGATTTCACACACCTCCATTCTATGACTTCACACACCTCCATTCTATGACTTCACAAACCTCCATTCTGACTTCACACACCTCCATTCTGACTTCACAAACATCAATTCTGTGACTTCACACACCTCCATTCTGTCACTTCACACACCTCCATTCTCTGACTTCACACACCTCCATTCTATGACTTCACACACTTCCATTCTATGACTTCACACACCTCTATTCTTTGACTTCACACACCTGCATTGTTAGTTCACACACCTCCATTCTGTGACTTAACACACCTTCATTCTGTGACTTCTCACATCTCCATTCTGTGACTTCACACACCTTCAATCTATGACTTCACACAACTCCATTCTGGGACTTCACACACCTCCATTCTGAATTCACACACCTCCATTCTGTGACTTAACAAACCTTCATTCTGTGACTTCACACTCCTTCATTCTATGACTTCAAACACCTCCATTCTGTTACTTCACACACCTCAATTCTGTGACTTCACACACCTACATTATGATTTCACACACCTCCATTCGATGACTTCATACACCTCCATTCTGTGACTTCACACACCTCCAATCTGACTTCACACAGCTCCATTCTATGACTTCACACACCTCCATTCTGTGACTTCACACATCTCCATTCTATGACTTCACACACCTCCATTGTGACTTCACACACCTCCATTCTATGAGTTCACACACCTCCATTCTGACTTCACACACATCCATTCTATGACTTCACACACCTCCATTCTGACTTCACACACCTCCATTCTATGACTTCACACATCTACATTCTGACTTTACACACCTCCATTCTGTGACTTCACACACCTCCATTCCATGACTTCCCACACCTCCATTCGATGACTTCACACACCTCTATGTTTGACTTCACACACCTACATTCTATGAGTTCACACACCTCCATTTGTGACTCTACACACCATCTTTTTGACTTCACAAACCTCCATTCTGTGATTTCACACACCTCCATTCTGTGACTTCACACACCTTTATTGTTTGACTTCACACACCTCCATTCTTTGACTTCACACACCTCCATTCCATGACTTCACACACCTCCATTCTATGAGTTCACACACCACCATTCTATGAGTTCACACACCTCCATTTTGACTTCACAAACCTCCATTCTATGACTTCACACACCTTCATTCTTACTTCAGAAACATCCATTCTTTGACTTCACGCACCTCCATTCTATGACTTCACAAATCTCCGTTCTGTGACTTCACACACCTCCATTCTGAGTTCACATACCTCCATTCTCTGACTTCACACACCTCCATTCTGTGACTTAACACACCTCAATTCTAAGACTTCACAGACCTCCATTCTGTGCCTTCACACTCCTTTATTGTTTGACTTCACACACCTCCATTCTGTGACTTCACACACCTCCATTGTGAGTTCACCCGCCTCCATTCTGTGACTTCACGCACCTCCATTCCGTGACTTCACACACCTCGATTCTGTGACTTCACACACTTCCATTCTGTGACTTCACATATCTCCATTCTATGACTTCACACACCTCCATTCTGTGATTTCACACACCTCCATTCTGTGACTTCACACACCTCCATTTTGACTTCACACACTTCCATTCTTTGACTTCACACACCTCCATTCTGTGACTTCACACACCACCATTGTTTGACTTCACACACGTCCATTTTTGGACTTCACGCACCTCCATTCCATGACTTCACACATCTCCATTTTATGAGTTCACACACCTCAATTTTGTCTTCACACACCTCCATTCTATGACTTCACACACCTCCATTCTGTGACTTCACAAACCTCCATTCTATGACTTCACACACCTCAATTCTGTGACTTCACACACCTCAATTCTGGCTTCACACACCTCCATTCTATGACTTCAAACACTTCCATTCTATGTCTTCACACACCTCCATTCTTTGACTTCACACACCTCCATTGTGAGTTCACACACCTCCATTCTGTGACTTCACACACCTCCATTCTTTGACTTCACACATCTCCATTCTGTGATTTCACACACGTCCATTCTATGACTTCACACACCTCCATTAAATTAATTCACACATCTCCATGCTGTGACTTCACACACCGCCATTCTATGACTTCCCACACCTCCATTCTGGGACTTCACACACCTCCCTACTGAGTTCACACACCTCCATTCTGTGACTTAACACACCTTCATTCTGTGACTTCACACACCTTAATTCTATGACTTCACACACCTCCATTCTATGACTTCACACACCTCCATTCTTTGACTTCGCACACCTTCTTTCTATGATTTCACACACCTCGATTCTATGACTTCACACACCTCCATTCTATGACTTCACAAACCTCCATTCTGACTTCACACACCTCCATTCTGACTTCACAAACATCAATTCTGTGGCTTCACACACCTCCATTCTGTGACTTCACACACCTCCATTCTATGACTTCACACACCTCCATTCTATGACTTCACCCAGTTACATTCTTTGACTTCACACACCTCCATTCTTTGACTTCACATACCTCCACTGTTAGTTCACACACCTCCATTCTATGACTTCACACACCGCCATTCTGACTTCACACAGCTCCATTCTATGACTTCACACACCTCCATTCTGTGACTTCACACACCTCCATTCTATGACTCTACACACCTTCATTCTTACTTCACAAACATCCATTCTATGACTTCACACACCTCCATTCTATGACATCACACAACTCCATTCTATGACTTCAAACACCTCTATTCTGTTACTTCACACACCTCAATTCTGTGACTTCACACACCTCCATTGTGACTTCAAACACCTCCATTCTATGACTTCACACACCTCCATTGTGACTTCACAATCCTCCATTCTATGAGTTCACACACCTCCATTCTGACTTCACACACCTCCATCTATGACTTCACACACCTCCATTCTGACTTCCCACACCTCCATTCTATGACTTCACACACCTCCATTCTGACTTCACACAGCTCCAATCTATGACTTCACACACCTCCATTCTGTGACTTCACACACCTCCATTCTATGACTTCACACACCTGCACTGTGATTTCACACACCTCCATTCTATGAGTTTACACACCTCCATTGTGACTTCACACACCTTAATTCTATGACTTCACACACCTCCATTCTGACTTCACACACCTCCATTCTGTGACTTCAAACACTTCCATTTTATGATTTCACACACCTCCATTCTATGAATTCACACACCTCCATTCTGGGACTTCACACACCTCCATTCTATGACTTCACCCACCTCCATTCTGTGACTTCAAACACTTCCATTTTATGATTTCACACACCTTCATTCTATGAATTCCCACACGTCCATTCTGTGACTTCACACACCTCAATTCTATGATTTCACACACCTCCATTCTGACTTCACACACCTCAATTCTGTGACTTCACACACCTTCATTCTGATTTCACACACCTCCATTCTATGACTTCACACACCTCCATTCTATGACTTCACACACCTCCATTTTGTGACTTCACACACCTAAATTCTATGACTTCACACACCTCCATTCTGACTTAACACACCTTCATTCTATGAGTTCACACACCTCCATTCTGACTTCACACACCTCCATTCTATGACTTCACACACCTCCGTTCTGACTTCACACAGCTCCATTCTGTGACTTCACAAAACTCCATTCTGTGATTTCACACACCTCCATACTATGACTTCACACACCTCCATTCTGAGTTCACACACCTCCATTCTGTGACTTCACACACCTCCATTCTGACTTCACACACCTTCATTTTATGACTTCACACACCTCCATTCTGTGACTTCTCACACCTCCATTCTATGACTTCACAAACTTCCATTGTGACGTCACACAACTCCATTCTATGTGTTCACACATCTCCTTTCTATGATTTCACACACCTCCATTCTGACTTCACACACCTCCATTCTATGACATCACACACCTCGAATCTGTGACTTCACTCACCTCCACTCTATGACTTCACACTCCTCCATTTTATGACTTCCCACACCTCCTTTCTGTGACTTCACCCACCTCAGTCTATGACTTCATACACCTCCATTCTGACTTCACACACCTCCATTCTGTGACTTCACACACCTCCATTCTATGACTTCACACACCTCAATTCTATGACTTCACACACCTCCATTCTATGCCTTCACACACCTCCATTCTATGACTTCAAACACCTTCATTCTTACTTCACAGATATCCATTCTGTGACTTCACACACCTCCTTTCTGTGACTTCACACACCTTCATTCTGTGTTCACACACTTCCATTCTCTGACTTCAGACACCTCAATTCTGTGACTTGACACACCTCCATTCTGACTTCACACACCTCCATTCTATGATTTCACACACCTCCATTCTATGACTTCACACACCTCAATTCTGTGACTTCACACACCTTCATTCTGATTTCACACCCCTCCATTCTGCCTTCACACACCTCCATTCTGACTTCACACATCTCCCTTCTGTGAATTCACACACCTCCATTCTGTGACTTCACACACCTCTATTCTGTGACTTTGCACACCTCGGTTTTGCCTTCACACACTTCCAATCTGTGACTTCACACACCTCCATTCTGTGACTTCACACACCTCTATTGTTTCACTTCACACACCTCCATTCTTTGACTTCACACACCGCCATTCCATGACTTCACAAACCTCCATTCTATGAGTTCACACACCTCCATTCTATGAGTTCACACACCTTCAATTTGACTTCACACATCTCCATTCTATGACTTCACACACCTTCATTTTTACTTCCTAAACATCCATTCTCTGACTTCACACACTTCCATTCTATGACTTCACAAACCTCCATTCTGTGACTTCACACACCTCCATTCTGAGTTCACACACCTCCTTTCTATGACTTCACACACTTCCATTCTGTGACTTCACACACCTCCATTCTGTGGCTTCACACACCTACATTCTGAGTTCACACACCTCCATTCTGTGACTTCACACACCTCCATTCTGTGACTTCACACACCTCGATCCTATGACTTTACACACATCCATTCTGTGACTTCAAACACCTCCATTCTGAGTTCACACACCTCCTTTCTATGACTTCACACACCTCCATTCTGTGACTTCACACACCAACTTTTTGACTTCACACACCTCCATTCTGTGACTTCACACACCTCCATTCTGTGACTTCACACACCTCCGTTTTGACGTCACACACTTCCATTCTGTGACTTCACACACCTCCATTCTGTGACTTCACACACCTCTATTGTTTCACTTCACACACCTCCATTCTTTGACATCACACACCTCCATTCCATGACTTCACACACCTCCATTCTATGAGTTCACACACCTCCATTCTATGACTTCACACACCTCAATTCTATGACTTCACACACCTCCATTCTATGACTTCACACACCTCCATTCTGTGACTTCACACACCTCCACTCTATGACTTCAAACACCTTCATTCTGACTTCACACACCTCCATTGTGTGACTTCACACACCTCAATTCTGTGACTTCACACACCTCCATTCTGACTTCACATACCTCCATTCTATGATTTCACAAACCTCCATTCTGACTTCACACACCTCCATTCTGTGACTTCACACATCTCAGTTCTGTGACTTGACACACCTCCATTCTGACTTCATACACCTCCATTCTATGAGTTCACACACCTCCATTCTATGACTTCACACACCTCAATTCTATGACTTCACACACCTCCATTCTATGACTTCATACACCTCCATTCTATGACTTCACACACCTCCATTCTTACTTCAGAAACATCCATTCTTTGACTTCACGCACCTGCATTCTATGACTTCACAAATCTCCGTTCTGTGACTTCACACACCTCCATTCAATGAGTTCACACACCTCCATTTGTGACTTCACACACCTCCATTCTATGACTTAACACACCTTCATTCTTACTTCACAAACATCCATTCTATGACTTCACACACCTCCATTCTATGACTACACACACCTCCATTCTATGACTTCAAACACCTCCATTCTGTGACTTCACACAACTCAATTCTGTGACTTCACACACCTCCATTCTATGAGTTCACACACCTCCATTCTATGAGTTCACACACCTCCATTTTGACTTCACACACCTCCATTCTATGACTTCACACAACTTCATTCTTACTTCAGAAACATCCATTCTATGACTTCACGCACCTCCGTTCTGTGACTTCACAAATCTCCGTTCTGTGACTTCACACACCTCCATTCTGAGTTCACACACCTCCATTCTCTGACTTCACACACCTCCATTCTGTGACTTAACACACCTCCATTCTATGACTTCACAGACCTCCATTCTGTGCCTTCACACTCCTTTATTGTTTGACTTCACACACCTCCATTCTGTGACTTCACACACCTCCATTGTGAGTTCACACACCTCCATTCAGTGACTTCACACACCTCCATTCTGTGACATCACACACCTCCATTCTGTGACTTCATACACCTCTATTCTGTGACTTCACACACCTCCATTCTATGACTTCACACACCTCCATTTTGACTTCACACACTTCCATTCTTTGACTTCACACACCTCCATTCTGTGACTTCACACACCACCGTTGTTTGACTTCACACACCTCCATTTTTGGACTTCACGCACCTCCATTCCATGAATTCACACATCTCCATTTTATGAGTTCACACACCTCCATTTTGACTTCACACACCTCCCTTCTATGACTTCACACACCTTCATTCTACTTCAGAAACATGCATACTATGACTTCACACACCTCCATTCTATGACTTCACAAACCTCCATTCTGTGACTTCACACACCTCCATTCTGAGTTCACACACCTCAATTCTGTGACTTCACACACCACAATTCTGGCTTCACACACCTCCATTTTATGACTTCACACACTTCCCTTCTATGACTTCACACACCTCCATTCTTTGACTGCACACACATCCATTGTGAGTTCACACACCTCCATTCTGTGACTTCACACACCTCCATTCTGTGAATTCACACATCTCCATTCTGTGACTTCACACACCTCCATTCTATGACTTCACACACCTCCATTCTATGAATTCACACATCTCCATTCTGTGACTTCACACACCTCTATTCTATGACTTCCCACACCTCCATTCTGGGACTTCACACACCTCCATTCTGAGTTCACACACCTCCATTCTGTGACTTAACACACCTTCATTCTGTGACTTCATACACCTTCATTCTATGACTTCACACACTTCCATTCTATGACTTCACACACCTCCATTCTATGACTTCACACACCTCCATTCTTTGACTTCGCACACCTCCATTCTATGATTTCATATACCTCCATTCTATGACTTCACACACCTCCATTCTATGACTTCACAAACCTCCACTCTGACTTCACACACCTCCATTCTGACTTCACAAACATCAATTCTGTGACTTCACACACCTCCATTCTGTCACTTCACACACCTCCATTCTATGACTTCACACACCTCCATTCTATGACTTCACACACTTCCATTCTATGACTTCACACACCTCCATTCTTTGACTTCACACACCTGCATTGTTAGTTCACACACCTCCATTCTGTGACTTAACACACCTTCATTCTTTGACTTCACACACCTTCATTCTATGACTTCACACACCTCCATTCTATGTCTTCGCACACCTCCATTCTGAGATCACAAACATCAATTCTGTGCCTTCACACACCTCCATTCTATGACTTCACACACCTCCATTCTTTGACTTCACACACCTCCATTGTGAGTTCACACACCTCCATTCTGTGACTTCACACACCTCCATTCTGTGACTTCTCACATCTCCATTCTGTGACTTCACACACCTTCAATCTATGACTTCACACAACTCCATTCTGGGACTTCACACACCTCCATTCTGAGTTCACACACCTCCATTCTGTGACTTAACAAACCTTCATTCTGTGACTTCACACACCTTCATTCTATGACTTCAAACACCTCCATTCTGTTACTTCACACACCTCAATTCTGTGACTTCACACACCTACATTATGATTTCACACACCTCCATTCGATGACTTCACACACCTCTATTCTGTGACTTCACACACCTCCATTTTGAGTTCACACCCCTCCATTCTGTGACTTCACACACCTCCAATCTGACTTCACACAGCTCCATTCTATGACTTCACACACCTCCATTCTGTGACTTCACACATCTGCATTCTATGACTTCACACACCTCCATTGTGACTTCACACACCTCCATTCTATGAGTTCACACACCTCCATTCTGACTTCACACACATCCATTCTATGACTTCACACACCTCCATTCTGACTTCACACACCTCCATTCTTTGACTTCACACATCTACATTCTGACTTTACACACCTCCATTCTGTGACTTCACACACCTCCATTCCATGACTTCCCACACCTCCATTCGATGACTTCACACACCTCTATGTTTGACTTCACACACCTCCATTCTATGAGGTCACACACCTCCATTTGTGACTCTACACACCACCTTTTTGACTTCACAAACCTCCATTCTGTGATTTCACACCCCTCCATTCTGTGACTTCACACACCTTTGTTGTTTGACTTCACACACCTCCATTCTTTGACTTCACACACCTCCATTCTATGACTTCACAAACGTCCATTCTGTGACTTCACACACCTCCATTCTGAGTTCACACACCTCAATTATGTGACTTCACACACCTCAATTCTGGCTTCACATACCTCCATTCTATGACTTCACACACTTCATTTCTTTGACTTCACACACCTCCATTCTTTGACTTCACACACCTCCATTGTGAGTTCACACACCTCCATTCTATGACTTCACAGACTTCCATTCTGTGTCTTCACACACCTCCATTCTATGACTTAACACACCTTCCTTCTTACTTCACAAACATCCATTCTATGACTTCACACACCTCCATTCTATGACTTCACACACCTCCATTCTATGACTTCACACACCTCCATTCTGTGACTGCACACACCGCCATTGTTTGACTTCACACACCTCCATTTTTGGACTTCACGCACCTCCATTTCATGACTTCACACATCTCAATTTTATGAGTTCACACACCTCCATTTTGACTTCACACACTTCCATTCTATGACATCACACACCTTCATTCTACTTCAGAAACATCCATTCTATGACTTCACACACCTCCATTCTATGACTTCACAAACCTCCCTTCTGTGACTTCACACACCTCCATTCTGAGTTCACACACCTCAATTCTGTGACTTCACACACCTCAATTCTGGCTTCACACACCTCCATTCTATGACTTCACACACTTCCATTCTATGACTTCACACACCTCCATTCTTTGACTTCACACACCTCCATTGTGAGTTCACACACCTCCATTCTGTGACTTCACACACCTCCATTCTTTGACTTCACACATCTCCATTCTGTGACTTCACACACCTCCATTCTATGACTTAACACACCTCCATTCTGTGACTTCACACATCTCCATTCTATGAGTTCACACAATTGCATTGTGACTTCACACACCTCCATTCTATGACTTCAAACACCTCCATTCTGTGACTTCACACTCCTCAATACTGTGACTTCACAAACATCAATTCTGTGACTTCACACACCTCCATTCTATGACTTCACACACCTCCATTCTGTGACTTCACACACCTTCATTCTATGACTTCACACACCTCCATTCTGTGACTTCACACATCTCCATTCTATGAGTTCACACAATTGCATTGTGACTTCACACACCTCCTTTCTATGACTTCACACACCTCCATTCTGACTTCACACACCTCCATTCTGACTTCACAAACATCAATTCTGTGACTTCACACACCTCCATTCGTTGACTTCACACACCTCCATTGTGAGTTCACACACCTGCATTCTGACTTCACAAACATCAATTCGGTGATTTCACACACCTCCATTCTATGATTTCACACGCCTCCATTCTATGACTTCACTCACCTACATTCTATGACTTCACAAACCTCCATTCTGACTTCACACACCTCCATTCTGACTTCACACACCTCCATTCTATGACTTTACACACCTGCATTCTATGACTACACACACCTCCATTCTATGACTTCAAATACCTCTATTATTTGACTTCCCACACCTCCAATGTTAGTTCACACACCTCCACTCGGTGCCTTCACACACCTCCATTCTTTGACTTCACACACCTCCATTCAATGAGTTCACACACCTCCATTTGTGACTTCACACACCTCCATTCTATGACTTAACACACCTTCATTCTTACTTCACAAACATCCATTCTATGACTTCACACACCTCCATTCTATGACTACACACACCTCCTTTCTATGACTTCAAACACCTCCATTCTGTGACTTCACACACCTCAATTCTGTGACTTCACACACCTCCATTCTATGACTTCACACACCTTCATTCTTACTTCAGAAACATCCATTCTATGACTTCACGCACCTCCGTTCTGTGACTTCACAAATCTCCGTTCTGTGACTTCACACACCTCCATTCTGAGTTCACACACCTCCATTCTCTGACTTCACACACCTCCATTCTGTGACTTAACACACCTCCATTCTATGACTTCACAGACCTCCATTCTGTGCCTTCACACTCCTTTATTGTTTGACTTCACACTCCTCCATTCTGTGACTTCACACACCTCCATTCTGTGACTTCACACACCTCCATTCTGTGACTTCACACACCACCATTGTTTGACTTCACACACCTCCATTTTTGGACTTCACGCACCTCCATTCCATGAATTCACACATCTCCATTTTATGAGTTCGCACACCTCCATTTTGACTTCACACACCTCCCTTCTATGACTTCACACACCTTCATTCTACTTCAGAAACATGCATACTATGACTTCACACACCTCCATTCTATGACTTCACAAACCTCCATTCTGTGACTTCACACACCTCCATTCTGAGTTCACACACCTCAATTCTGTGACTTCACACACCACAATTCTGGCTTCACACACCTCCATTTTATGACTTCACACACTTCCCTTCTATGACTTCACACACCTCCATTCTTTGACTTCACACACATCAATTGTGAGTTCACACACCTCCATTCTGTGACTTCACACACCTCCATTGTGTGAATTCACACATCTCCATTCTGTGACTTCACACACCTCCATTCTATGACTTCACACACCTCCATTCTATGAATTCACACATCTCCATTCTGTGACTTCACACACCTCTATTCTATGACTTCCCACACCTCCATTCTGGGACTTCACACACCTCCATTCTGAGTTCACACACCTCCATTCTGTGACTTAACACACCTTCATTCTGTGACTTCATACACCTTCATTCTATGACTTCACACACTTCCATTCTATGACTTCACACACCTCCATTCTATGACTTCACACACCTCCATTCTTTGACTTCGCACACCTCCATTCTATGATTTCACACACCTCTATTCTATGACTTCACACACCTCCATTCTATGACTTCACAAACCTCCATTCTGACTTCACACACCTCCATTCTGACTTCACAAACATCAATTCTGTGACTTCACACACCTCCATTCTGTCACTTCACACACCTCCATTCTCTGACTTCACACACCTCCATTCTATGACTTCACACACTTCCATTCTATGACTTCACACACCTCCATTCTTTGACTTCACACACCTGCATTGTTAGTTCACACACCTCCATTCTGTGACTTATCACACCTTCATTCTGTGACTTCTCACATCTCCATTCTGTGACTTCACACACCTTCAATCTATGACTTCACACAACTCCATTCTGGGACTTCACACACCTCCATTCTGAATTCACACACCTCCATTCTGTGACTTAACAAACCTTCATTCTGTGACTTCACACTCCTTCATTCTATGACTTCAAACACCTCCATTCTGTTACTTCACACACCTCAATTCTGTGACTTCACACACCTACATTATGATTTCACACACCTCCATTCGATGACTTCACACACCTCCATTCTGTGACTTCACACACCTTTATTGTTTGACTTCACACACCTCCATTCTTTGACTTCACACACCTCCATTCCATGACTTCACACACCTCCATTCTATGAGTTCACACACCACCATTCTATGAGTTCACACACCTCCATTTTGACTTCACAAACCTCCATTCTATGACTTCACACACCTTCATTCTTACTTCAGAAACATCCATTCTTTGACTTCACGCACCTCCATTCTATGACTTCACAAATCTCCGTTCTGTGACTTCACACACCTCCATTCTGAGTTCACATACCTCCATTCTCTGACTTCACACACCTCCATTCTGTGACTTAACACACCTCAATTCTAAGACTTCACAGACCTCCATTCTGTGCCTTCACACTCCTTTATTGTTTGACTTCACACACCTCCATTCTGTGACTTCACACACCTCCATTGTGAGTTCACCCTCCTCCATTCTGTGACTTCACGCACCTCCATTCCGTGACTTCACACACCTCCATTCTGTGACTTCACACACTTCCATTCTGTGACTTCACATATCTCCATTCTATGACTTCACACACCTCCATTCTGTGATTTCACACACCTCCATTCTGTGACTTCACACACCTCCATTTTGACTTCACACACTTCCATTCTTTGACTTCACACACCTCCATTCTGTGACTTCACACACCACCATTGTTTGACTTCACACACGTCCATTTTTGGACTTCACGCACCTCCATTCCATGACTTCACACATCTCCATTTTATGAGTTCACACACCTCAATTTTGTCTTCACACACCTCCATTCTATGACTTCACACACCTCCATTCTGTGACTTCACAAACCTCCATTCTATGACTTCACACACCTCAATTCTGTGACTTCACACACCTCAATTCTGGCTTCACACACCTCCATTCTATGACTTCAAACACTTCCATTCTATGTCTTCACACACCTCCATTCTTTGACTTCACACACCTCCATTGTGAGTTCACACACCTCCAATCTGTGACTTCACACACCTCCATTCTTTGACTTCACACATCTCCATTCTGTGACTTCACACACGTCCATTCTATGACTTCACACACCTCCATTCAATTAATTCACACATCTCCATTCTGTGACTTCACACACCGCCATTCTATGACTTCCCACACCTCCATTCTGGGACTTCACACACCTCCATACTGAGTTCACACACCTCCATTCTGTGACTTAACACACCTTCATTCTGTGACTTCACACACCTTAATTCTATGACTTCACACACCTCCATTCTATGACTTCACACACCTCCATTCTTTGACTTCGCACACCTTCTTTCTATGATTAAACACACCTCGATTCTATGACTTCACACACCTCCATTCTATGACTTCACAAACCTCCATTCTGACTTCACACACCTCCATTCTGACTTCACAAACATCAATTCAGTGACTTCACACACCTCCATTCTATGACTTCACACACCTCCATTCTATGACTTCCCACACCTCCATTCTGGGACTTCACACACCTCCATACTGAGTTCACACACCTCCATTCTGTGACTTCACACACCTCCATTCTATGACTTCACACACCTCCATTCTATGACTTCACCCACTTACATTCTTTGACTTCACACACCTCCATTCTTTGACTTCACATACCTCCACTGTTAGTTCACACACCTCCATTCTATGACTTCACACACCGCCATTCTGACTTCACACAGCTCCATTCTATGACTTCACACACCTCCATTCTGTGACTTCACACACCTCCATTCTATGACTTAACACACCTTCATTCTTACTTCACAAACATCCATTCTATGACTTCACACACCTCCATTCTATGACATCACACAACTCCATTCTATGACTTCAAACACCTCCATTCTGTTACTTCACACACCTCAATTCTGTGACTTCACACACCTCCATTGTGACTTCAAACACCTCCATTCTATGACTTCACACACCTCCATTGTGACTTCACAATCCTCCATTCTATGAGTTCACACACCTCCATTCTGACTTCACACACCTCCATCTATGACTTCACACACCTCCATTCTGACTTCCCACACCTCCATTCTATGACTTCACACACCTCCATTCTGACTTCACACAGCTCCAATCTATGACTTCACACACCTCCATTCTGTGACTTCACACACCTCCATTCTATGACTTCACACACCTCCACTGTGATTTCACACACCTCCATTCTATGAGTTTACACACCTCCATTGTGACTTCACACACCTTAATTCTATGACTTCACACACCTCCATTCTGACTTCACGCACCTCCATTCCGTGACTTCACACACCTCCATTCTGTGACTTCACACACTTCCATTCTGTGACTTCACATATCTCCATTCTATGACTTCACACACCTCCATTCTGTGATTTCACACACCTCCATTCTGTGACTTCACACACCTCCATTTTGACTTCACACACTTCCATTCTTTGACTTCACACACCTCCATTCTGTGACTTCACACACCACCATTGTTTGACTTCACACACGTCCATTTTTGGACTTCACGCACCTCCATTCCATGACTTCACACATCTCCATTTTATGAGTTCACACACCTCAATTTTGTCTTCACACACCTCCATTCTATGACTTCACACACCTCCATTCTGTGACTTCACAAACCTCCATTCTATGACTTCACACACCTCAATTCTGTGACTTCACACACCTCAATTCTGGCTTCACACACCTCCATTCTATGACTTCAAACACTTCCATTCTATGTCTTCACACACCTCCATTCTTTGACTTCACACACCTCCATTGTGAGTTCACACACCTCCATTCTGTGACTTCACACACCTCCATTCTTTGACTTCACACATCTCCATTCTGTGACTTCACACACGTCCATTCTATGACTTCACACACCTCCATTCAATTAATTCACACATCTCCATTCTGTGACTTCACACACCGCCATTCTATGACTTCCCACACCTCCATTCTGGGACTTCACACACCTCCATACTGAGTTCACACACCTCCATTCTGTGACTTAACACACCTTCATTCTGTGACTTCACACACCTTAATTCTATGACTTCACACACCTCCATTCTATGACTTCACACACCTCCATTCTTTGACTTCGCACACCTTCTTTCTATGATTAAACACACCTCGATTCTATGACTTCACACACCTCCATTCTATGACTTCACAAACCTCCATTCTGACTTCACACACCTCCATTCTGACTTCACAAACATCAATTCTGTGACTTCACACACCTCCATTCTATGACTTCACACACCTCCATTCTATGACTTCCCACACCTCCATTCTGGGACTTCACACACCTCCATACTGAGTTCACACACCTCCATTCTGTGACTTCACACACCTCCATTCTATGACTTCACACACCTCCATTCTATGACTTCACCCACTTACATTCTTTGACTTCACACACCTCCATTCTTTGACTTCACATACCTCCACTGTTAGTTCACACACCTCCATTCTATGACTTCACACACCGCCATTCTGACTTCACACAGCTCCATTCTATGACTTCACACACCTCCATTCTGTGACTTCACACACCTCCATTCTATGACTTAACACACCTTCATTCTTACTTCACAAACATCCATTCTATGACTTCACACACCTCCATTCTATGACATCACACAACTCCATTCTATGACTTCAAACACCTCCATTCTGTTACTTCACACACCTCAATTCTGTGACTTCACACACCTCCATTGTGACTTCAAACACCTCCATTCTATGACTTCACACACCTCCATTGTGACTTCACAATCCTCCATTCTATGAGTTCACACACCTCCATTCTGACTTCACACACCTCCATCTATGACTTCACACACCTCCATTCTGACTTCCCACACCTCCATTCTATGACTTCACACACCTCCATTCTGACTTCACACAGCTCCAATCTATGACTTCACACACCTCCATTCTGTGACTTCACACACCTCCATTCTATGACTTCACACACCTCCACTGTGATTTCACACACCTCCATTCTATGAGTTTACACACCTCCATTGTGACTTCACACACCTTAATTCTATGACTTCACACACCTCCATTCTGACTTCACACACCTCCATTCTGTGACTTCAAACACTTCCATTTTATGATTTCACACACCTCCATTCTATGAATTCACACACCTCCATTCTGGGACTTCACACACCTCCATTCTATGACTTCACCCACCTCCATTCTGTGACTTCAAACACTTCCATTTTATGATTTCACACACCTTCATTCTATGAATTCCCACACCTCCATTCTGTGACTTCACACACCTCAATTCTATGATTTCACACACCTCCATTCTGACTTCACACACCTCAATTCTGTGACTTCACACACCTTCATTCTGATTTCACATACCTCCATTCTATGACTTCACACACCTCCATTCTATGACTTCACACACCTCCATTTTGTGACTTCACACACCTAAATTCTATGACTTCACACACCTCCATTCTGACTTAACACACCTCCATTCTATGAGTTCACACACCTCCATTCTGACTTCACACACCTCCATTCTATGACTTCACACACCTCCGTTCTGACTTCACACAGCTCCATTCTGTGACTTCACAAAACTCCATTCTGTGATTTCACACACCTCCATACTATGACTTCACACACCTCCATTCTGAGTTCACACACCTCCATTCTGTGACTTCACACACCTCCATTCTGACTTCACACACCTTCATTTTATGACTTCACACACCTCCATTCTGTGACTTCTCACACCTCCATTCTGTGACTTCACACACTTCCATTCTGTGACTTCACATATCTCCATTCTATGACTTCACACACCTCCATTCTGTGATTTCACACACCTCCATTCTGTGACTTCACACACCTCCATTTTGACTTCACACACTTCCATTCTTTGACTTCACACACCTCCATTCTGTGACTTCACACACCACCATTGTTTGACTTCACACACGTCCATTTTTGGACTTCACGCACCTCCATTCCATGACTTCACACATCTCCATTTTATGAGTTCACACACCTCAATTTTGTCTTCACACACCTCCATTCTATGACTTCACACACCTCCATTCTGTGACTTCACAAACCTCCATTCTATGACTTCACACACCTCAATTCTGTGACTTCACACACCTCAATTCTGGCTTCACACACCTCCATTCTATGACTTCAAACACTTCCATTCTATGTCTTCACACACCTCCATTCTTTGACTTCACACACCTCCATTGTGAGTTCACACACCTCCATTCTGTGACTTCACACACCTCCATTCTTTGACTTCACACATCTCCATTCTGTGACTTCACACACGTCCATTCTATGACTTCACACACCTCCATTCAATTAATTCACACATCTCCATTCTGTGACTTCACACACCGCCATTCTATGACTTCCCACACCTCCATTCTGGGACTTCACACACCTCCATACTGAGTTCACACACCTCCATTCTGTGACTTAACACACCTTCATTCTGTGACTTCACACACCTTAATTCTATGACTTCACACACCTCCATTCTATGACTTCACACACCTCCATTCTTTGACTTCGCACACCTTCTTTCTATGATTTCACACACCTCAATTCTATGACTTCACACACCTCCATTCTATGACTTCACAAACCTCCATTCTGACTTCACACACCTCCATTCTGACTTCACAAACATCAATTCTGTGACTTCACACACCTCCATTCTATGACTTCACACACCTCCATTCTATGACTTCCCACACCTCCATTCTGGGACTTCACACACCTCCATACTGAGTTCACACACCTCCATTCTGTGACTTCACACACCTCCATTCTATGACTTCACACACCTCCATTCTATGACTTCACCCACTTACATTCTTTGACTTCACACACCTCCATTCTTTGACTTCACATACCTCCACTGTTAGTTCACACACCTCCATTCTATGACTTCACACACCGCCATTCTGACTTCACACAGCTCCATTCTATGACTTCACACACCTCCATTCTGTGACTTCACACACCTCCATTCTATGACTTAACACACCTTCATTCTTACTTCACAAACATCCATTCTATGACTTCACACACCTCCATTCTATGACATCACACAACTCCATTCTATGACTTCAAACACCTCCATTCTGTTACTTCACACACCTCAATTCTGTGACTTCACACACCTCCATTGTGACTTCAAACACCTCCATTCTATGACTTCACACACCTCCATTGTGACTTCACAATCCTCCATTCTATGAGTTCACACACCTCCATTCTGACTTCACACACCTCCATCTATGACTTCACACACCTCCATTCTGACTTCCCACACCTCCATTCTATGACTTCACACACCTCCATTCTGACTTCACACAGCTCCAATCTATGACTTCACACACCTCCATTCTGTGACTTCACACACCTCCATTCTATGACTTCACACACCTCCACTGTGATTTCACACACCTCCATTCTATGAGTTTACACACCTCCATTGTGACTTCACACACCTTAATTCTATGACTTCACACACCTCCATTCTGACTTCACACACCTCCATTCTGTGACTTCAAACACTTCCATTTTATGATTTCACACACCTCCATTCTATGAATTCACACACCTCCATTCTGGGACTTCACACACCTCCATTCTATGACTTCACCCACCTCCATTCTGTGACTTCAAACACTTCCATTTTATGATTTCACACACCTTCATTCTATGAATTCCCACACCTCCATTCTGTGACTTCACACACCTCAATTCTATGATTTCACACACCTCCATTCTGACTTCACACACCTCAATTCTGTGACTTCACACACCTTCATTCTGATTTCACACACCTCCATTCTATGACTTCACACACCTCCATTCTATGACTTCACACACCTCCATTTTGTGACTTCACACACCTAAATTCTATGACTTCACACACCTCCATTCTGACTTAACACACCTCCATTCTATGAGTTCACACACCTCCATTCTGACTTCACACACCTCCATTCTATGACTTCACACACCTCCGTTCTGACTTCACACAGCTCCATTCTGTGACTTCACAAAACTCCATTCTGTGATTTCACACACCTCCATACTATGACTTCACACACCTCCATTCTGAGTTCACACACCTCCATTCTGTGACTTCACACACCTCCATTCTGACTTCACACACCTTCATTTTATGACTTCACACACCTCCATTCTGTGACTTCTCACACCTCCATTCTATGACTTCACAAACTTCCATTGTGACGTCACACAACTCCATTCTATGTGTTCACACATCTCCTTTCTATGATTTCACACACCTCCATTCTGACTTCACACACCTCCATTCTATGACATCACACACCTCGAATCTGTGACTTCACTCACCTCCACTCTATGACTTCACACTCCTCCATTTTATGACTTCCCACACCTCCTTTCTGTGACTTCACCCACCTCAGTCTATGACTTCACACACCTCCATTCTGACTTCACACACCTCCATTCTGTGACTTCACACACCTCCATTCTATGACTTCACACACCTCAATTCTATGACTTCACACACCTCCATTCTATGCCTTCACACACCTCCATTCTATGACTTCAAACACCTTCATTCTTACTTCACAGACATCCATTCTGTGACTTCACACACCTCCTTTCTGTGACTTCACACACCTTCATTCTGTGTTCACACACTTCCATTCTCTGACTTCAGACACCTCAATTCTGTGACTTGACACACCTCCATTCTGACTTCACACACCTCCATTCTATGATTTCACACACCTCCATTCTATGACTTCACACACCTCCATTCTGTGACTTCACACACCTTCATTCTGATTTCACACCCCTCCATTCTGCCTTCACACACCTCCATTCTGACTTCACACATCTCCATTCTGTGAATTCACACACCTCCATTCTGTGACTTCACACACCTCTATTCTGTGACTTTGCACACCTCGGTTTTGCCTTCACACACTTCCAATCTGTGACTTCACACACCTCCATTCTGTGACTTCACACACCTCTATTGTTTCACTTCACACACCTCCATTCTTTGACTTCACACACCGCCATTCCATGACTTCACAAACCTCCATTCTATGAGTTCACACACCTCCATTCTATGAGTTCACACACCTTCAATTTGACTTCACACATCTCCATTCTATGACTTCACACACCTTCATTCTTACTTCAGAAACATCCATTCTCTGACTTCACACACTTCCATTCTATGACTTCACAAACCTCCATTCTTTTACTTCACACACCTCCATTCTGAGTTCACACACCTCCTTTCTATGACTTCACACACTTCCATTCTGTGACTTCACACACCTCCATTCTGTGGCTTCACACACCTACATTCTGAGTTCACACACCTCCATTCTGTGACTTCACACACCTCCATTCTGTGACTTCACACACCTCGATCCTATGACTTTACACACATCCATTCTGTGACTTCAAACACCTCCATTCTGAGTTCACACACCTCCTTTCTATGACTTCACACACTTACATTCTATGACTTCACACACCTCCATTCTGTGGCTTCACACACCTAAATTCTGAGTTCACACACCTCCATTCTGTGACTTCACACACCTCCATTCTGTGACTTCACACACCTCCATTCTGTGACTTCACACACCTCGATCCTATGACTTCACACACCTCCATTCTATGAATTAACACACCTCCATTCTGTGAGTTCACAAACCTCCATTCTATGACTTCACACACCTCCATTGTGTGACATCACACACCTCCATTCTGAGTTCACACACCTCCATTCTTTGACTTCACAAACCTCCATTCTGATTTCACAGACCTCCATTCTATGACTTCACACACCTCCATTCTATGACTTCACTCACCTCCATTCTGACTTCACACACCTCCATTCTGACTTCACCCACCTCAATTCTGTGACTTCACACTCCTCCATTCTATGATTTCACACACTTCCATTCTATGACTTCACACACCTCCATTCTGTGGCTTCACACACCTACATTCTGAGTTTACACACCTCCATTCTGTGACTTCACACACCTCCATTCTGTGATTTCACACACCTCCAATCTGACTTCACACACCTCCATTCTATGAATTCACACACCTCCATTCGTTGACATCAAAAACCAACATTCTATGACTTCACACAACTCCATTTTGACTTCACACACCTCCATTCTATGAGTTCGCACACCTCCATTCTATGACTTCACACACCTCAATTCTATGACTTCACACCTCCATTCTATGACTTCACACACCTCCATTCTGTGACTTCACACACCTCCACTCTATGACTTCAAACACCTTCATTCTTACTTCACAAACATCCATTCTCTGACTTCACACACCTCCATTCTGTGACTTCACACACCTTCATTCTGACTTCACATACCTCCATTCTGTGACTTCACACACCTCAATTCTGTGACTTCACACACCTCCATTCTGATTTCACATACCTCCATTCTATGAATTCACACACCTCCATTCTATGACTTCACACACCTCCATTCTGTGACTTCACACACCAACTTTTTGACTTCACACACCTCCATTCTGTGACTTCACACACCTCCATTCTGTGACTTCACACACCTCCGTTTTGACGTCACACACTTCCATTCTGTGACTTCACACACCTCCATTCTGTGACTTCACACACCTCTATTGTTTCACTTCACACACCTCCATTCTTTGACATCACACACCTCCATTCCATGACTTCACACACCTCCATTCTATGAGTTCACACACCTCCATTCTATGACTTCACACACCTCAATTCTATGACTTCACACACCTCCATTCTATGACTTCACACACCTCCATTCTGTGACTTCACACACCTCCACTCTATGACTTCAAACACCTTCATTCTGACTTCACACACCTCCATTGTGTGACTTCACAAACCTCAATTCTGTGACTTCACACACCTCCATTCTGACTTCACATACCTCCATTCTATGATTTCACAAACCTCCATTCTGACTTCACACACCTCCATTCTGTGACTTCACACATCTCAGTTCTGTGACTTGACACACCTCCATTCTGACTTCATACACCTCCATTCTATGAGTTCACACACCTCCATTCTATGACTTCACACACCTCAATTCTATGACTTCACACACCTCCATTCTATGACTTCATACACCTCCATTCTATGACTTCACACACCTCCATTCTGTGACTTCACACACCTCCATTCTGACTTCACACACCTCCATTCTGACTTCACACAGCTCCAATCTATGACTTCACACACCTCCATTCTGTGACTTCACACACCTCCATTCTATGACTTCACACACCTCCACTGTGATTTCACACACCTCCATTCTATGAGTTCACACACCTCCATTGTGACTTCACACACCTTAATTCTATGACTTCACACACCTCCATTCTGGCTTCACACACCTCCATTCTGTGACTTCAAACACTTCCATTTTATGATTTCACACACCTCCATTCTATGAATTCACACACTTCCATTCTGTGACTTCACACACCTCCATTCTATGACTTCACACACCTCCATTCTGTGACTTCAAACACTTCCATTTTATGATTTCACACACCTTCATTCTATGAATTCCCACACCTCCATTCTGTGACTTCACACACCTCAATTCTATGATTTCACACACCTCAATTCTGTGACTTCACACACCTTCATTTTGATTTCACACACCTCCATTCTATGACTTCACACACCTCCATTCTATGACTTCACACACCTCCATTCTATGACTTCACACACCTCCATTTTGTGACTTCACACACCTAAATTCTATGAGTTCACATACATCCATTCTGACTTCACACACCTCCATTCTATGAGTTCACACATCTCCATTCTGACTTCACACACCTCCATTCTATGACTTCACACACCTCCGTTCTGACTTCACACAGCTCCATTCTGTGACTTCACAAAACTCCATTCTGTGATTTCACACACCTCCATACTATGACTTCACACTCCTCCATCTATGACTTCACACACCTCCATTCTGAGTTCACACACCTCCATTCTGTGACTTCACACACCTCCATTCTGACTTCACACACCTTCATTTTATGACTTCACACACCTCCATTCTGTGACTTCTCACACCTCCATTCTATGACTTCACAAACTTCCATTGTGACGTCACACAACTCCATTCTATGTGTTCACACATCTCCTTTCTATGATTTCACACACATCCATTCTGACTTCACACACCTCCATTCTATGACTTCACACACCTCCATTCTGTGACTTCACACACCTCCATTCTATGACTTAACACACCTTCATTCTTACTTCACAAACATCCATTCTATGACTTCACACACCTCCATTCTATGACATCACACAACTCCATTCTATGACTTCAAACACCTCCATTCTGTTACTTCACACACCTCAATTCTGTGACTTCACACACCTACATTATGACTTCACACACCTCCATTCTATGACTTCACACACCTCCATTCTATGACTTCACACACCTCCATTCTATGACTTCACACACCTCCATTCTGTGACTTCACACACCTCCATTCTGACTTCACACACCTCCATTCTATGAATTCACACACCTCCATTCTGACTTCACACACCTCCATTCTATGACTTCACACATCTACATTCTGACTTCACACACCTCCATTCTGTGACTTCACACACCTCCATTCCAAGACTTCACACACCTCCATTGTGACTTCACACACCTCCATTCTATGACTTCACACACCTCCATTGTGACTTCACAATCCTCCATTCTATGAGTTCACACACCTCCATTCTGACTTCACACACCTCCATCTATGACTTCACACACCTCCATTCTGACTTCACACACCTCCATTCTATGACTTCACACATCTCCATTCTGACTTCACACACCTCCATTCTGTGATTTCACACACCTCCATTCCATGACTTCCCACACCTCCATTCGATGACTTCACACACCTCCCTTCTTTGACTTCTCACACCTCCATTCTATGAGTTCACACACCTCCATTTGTGACTCTACACACCACCTTTTTGACTTCACAAACCTCCATTCTGTGACTTCACACACCTCCATTCTGAGTTCACATACCTCCATTCTCTGACTTCACACACCTCCATTCTGTGACTTAACACACCTCCATTCTATGACTTCACAGACCTCCATTCTGTGCCTTCACACTCCTTTATTTTTTGACTTCACACACCTCCATTCTGTGACTTCACACACCTCCATTGTGAGTTCACACACCTCCATTCTGTGACTTCACGCACCTCCATTCTGTGACTTCACACACCTCCATTCTGTGACTTCACACACCTCCATTCTGTGACTTCACACACCTCCATTTTGACTTCACACACTTCCATTCTTTGACTTCACACACCTCCATTCTGTGACTGCACACACCACCATTGCTTGACTTCACACACCTCCATTTTTGGACTTCACGCACCTCCATTCCATGACTTCACACATCTCCATTTTATGAGTTCTCACACCTCCATTTTGACTTCACACACCTCCATTCTATGACTTCACCCACCTTCATTCTACTTCAGAAACGTCCATTCTATGACTTCACACACCTCCATTCTATGACTTCACAAACCTCCGTTCTGTGACTTCACACACCTCCATTCTGAGTTCACACACCGCAATTATGTGACTTCACACACCTCAATTCTGGCTTCACATACCTCCATTCTATGACTTCACACACTTCCATTCTATGACTTCACACACCTCCATTGTTTGACTTCACACACCTCCATTGTGAGTTCACACACCTCCATTCTATGACTTCACACACCTTCATTCTGTGCCTTCACACACCTCCATTCTATGACTTAACACACCTTCATTCTTACTTCACAAACATCCATTCTATGACTTCACACACCTCCATTCTATGACTTCACACACCTCCATTCTATGACTTCACACACCTCCATTCTGTGCCTTCACACACCTCAATTCTGTGACTTCACACTCCTCCATTATTACTTCACACACCTCCATTCTATGACTTCACACACCTCCATTCTATGACTTCACACCTCCATTCTGTGACTTCACACACCTCCATTCTGAGTTCACACACCTCCATTCTGTGACTTCACACACCTCGAATCTGACTTCACACACCTCCATTCTATGGCTTCCCACACCTCCATTATGACTTCACACACCTCCATTCTATTACTTCACACACCTCCATTCTATGACTTCACACCTCCGTTCTGTGACTTCACACACCTCCATTCTGAGTTCACACACCTCCATTCTGTGACTTCACACACCTCCAATCTGACTTCACACACCTCCATTCTATGGCTTCCCACACCTCCATACTGTGACTTTTACACACCTCCATTCTATGACTTCACACACCTCCATTGTGATTTCACACACCTCCATTCTATGAGTTCACACACCTCCATTCTGATTTCACACACCTCCATTCTATGACTTCACACACCTCCATTCTGTGACTTCACACACCTCCATTGTGAGTTCACACACCTCCATTCTATGACTTCACACACCTCAATTCTGTGCCTTTACACACCTCCATTCTATGACTTAACACACCTTCCTTCTTACTTCACAAACATCCATGCTATGACTTCACACACCTCCATTCTATGACTTCACACACCTCCGTTCTATGATTTCACATACCTCCATTCTGTGACTTCACACACTTCCATTCTATGACTTCACACACCTCCATTCTTTGACTTCACACACCTCCATTGTGAGTTCACACACCTCCATTCTGTGATTTCACACACCTCCACTCTATGACTTCAAACACCTTCATTCTGACTTCACACACCTCCATTGTGTGACTTCACACACCTCAATTCTGTGACTTCACACACCTCCATTCTGACTTCACATACCTCCATTCTATGATTTCACAAACCTCCATTCTGACTTCACACACCTCCATTCTGTGACTTCACACATCTCAGTTCTGTGACTTGACACACCTCCATTCTGACTTCATACACCTCCATTCTATGATTTCACACACCTCCATTCTATGACTTCATACACCTCCATTCTATGACTTCACACACCTCCATTCTGTGACTTCACACACCTCCATTCTGACTTCACACACCTCCATTCTG
>JANJXV010002301.1:0-36007 GCA_024803745.1 Megascapheus bottae
AAGAGAGGAGGTGTGTGAAGTCACAGAATGGAGGTGTGTGAATTCATAGAAAGGAGGTATGTGAAGTCACAGAATGGAGGTGTGTGAAGTAACAGAATGGAGGTGTGTGAAGTCACAGAATGGAAGTGGGTGAACTCACAATGGAGGTGTGTGAAGTCACAGAAGTGAGGTGTGTGAAGTCACAGAATGGAGATGTGTGAACTCAGAATGGAGGTGTGGGAAGTCACAGAATGGAGGTTTGTAAAGTCATAGAATGGAGGTGTGTGAGGTCATAGAATGGATGTTTCTGAAGTAAGAATGAAGGTGTGTGAAGTCATAGAATGGAGGTGTGTGAAGTCATAGAATGGAGGTGTGTGAAGTCATAGAATGGAGGTGTGTGAAGTCAGAATGGAGGTGTGAAGTCATAGAATAGAGGTGGGTGAAGTCATAGAAAGGAGTTGTGGGAAGTCATAGAATAGAGGAGTGTGAAGTCATAGAATGGAGGGGAGTGAAGTCACAGATTCGAGGTCTGTGAAGCCATAGAATGGAGGTGTGGGATGCCAGAATTGAGGCGTGTGAAGTCCTAGAATGGACGTGTGTGAACTCATAGAATGGAGGTGTGTGACGTCACAATGGAAGTGTGTGAAGTCACAGAATGGAGGTGTGTGAAGTCATATATTGGAGGTGTGTGAAGTCAGAATGGAGGTGTGTGACGTCACAGAATGGAGGTGTGGGAACTCAGAATGGAGGTGTTTGAAGTCATAGATGGAGGTGTGTGAAGTCACAGTATGGAGCTGTGTGAAATCATAGAGTGGAATTTTGTGAATTCACAGAATGGAGCTGTGTGAAGTCAGAATGGAGGAGTGTGAAGTCATAGAATGGAGGTGTGTGAACTCAGATTGGAGGTGTGTGAAATCACAGAAGGGAGGTGTGTAAACTCAGAAACTAGGTGTGTGAAGTCATAGAATGGAGGAGTGTGAAGTCACAGAATGAAGGTGTGTGAAGTCATAGAAGGAGGTGTCTGAAGTCACAGAATGGAGGTGTGTGAAGACACAGAATGGACTTGTGTGAACTCAGAAAGGAGGTGAGTGAAGTCACAGAATGGAGGTGTGTGAAGTCATAGAATGGAAGTGTGTGAACTCATAGAATGGAGGTGTGTGAAGTCAGAATGGAGGTGTGTGAAGTCACAGAATGCAGGTGTGTGAACCCAGAATGGAGGTGTGTGAAGTCACAGAATGGAGGTTTGTGATGTCATAGAATGGAGGTGTATGAAGTCATAGAATGGATGTTGCTGAAGTAAGAATGAAGGTGTGTGAAGTCATAGAATGGAGGTGTCTGAAGTCATAGAATGGATGTTGCTGAAGTAAGAATGAAGGTGTGTGAACTCATAGAATGGAGGTGTATGAACTCATAGAATGGAGGTGTGTGAATTCATGGAACGGAGGTGTGTGAAGTCAAAGAATGGATGTGTATGATGTCAAACAATGGAAGTGTGTGAAGTCATAGAATGGAGGTGTGTGAAGTCTTAGAATGGAGGTGTGTGAAGTCATAGAATGGAGGTGTGTGACGTCACAATGGAAGTGTGTGAAGTCACAGAATGGAGGTGTGTGAAGTCATATATTGGAGGTGTGTGAAGTCAGAATGGAGGTGTGTGAAGTCACAGAATGGAGGTGTGTGAACTCAGAATGGAGGTGTTTGAAGTCATAGATTGAGGTGTGTGAAGTCAAAGTATGGAGGTGTGTGAAATCATAGAGTGGAATTTTGTGAATTCACAGAATGGAGCTGTGTGAAGTCAGAATGGAGGAGTGTGAAGTCATAGAATGGAGGTGTGTGAAGTCAGAATGGAGGTGTGTGAACTCATAGAATGGACGTGTGTGAAGTCATAGAATGGAGGTGTGTGAAGTCATAGAATGGAGGTGTGTGAAGTCATAGAATGGATTTTTCTGAAGTAAGATTGAAGGTGTGTGAAGTCATAGAATGGAGGTGTGTGAAGTCAGAATGGAGGTGTGAAGTCATAGAATGGGGCTGGGTGAAGTCATGGAAAGTAGGTGTGGTAAGTCATAGAATGGAGAAGTGTGAAGTCATGGAGTGGAGGTGAGTGAAGTCACATATTCAAAGTCTGTGAAGTCATAGAATGGAGGTTTGTGAAGTCAGAATGGAGGTGTGTGAACTCATAGAATGGAGGTGTGTGAGGTCACAATGGAGGTGTGTTTAGTCATAGAATGGAGGTATTTGAAGTCAGAATGGAGGTGTGTGAACTCATAGAATGGAGGTGTGTGAAGTCACAATGGAGGTGTGTGAAGTCACAGAATGGAGGTGTGTGAAGTCACAGAATGGAGGTGTGTGAAGTCAGGAAATGGAGGTGTGTGAAGTTAAAGAATGGAGGTGTGTGAAGTCACGGAATGGAGGTGTGTGAAGTCACAGAATGGAGGTGTGTGAAATCAGAATGGAGGTGTGAGGAGTCACAGAATGGAGGTGTGTGAAGTCATAGAATGGAGGTGTGTGAAGTCACAGAATGGAGGTATCTGAAGTCAGAATGGAGGTGTGAAGTCATCTAATAGAGGTGGGTGAAGTCATAGAAAGGAGGTGTGGGAAGTCATAGAATGGAGCAGTGTGAAGTCATAGAGTGGAGGTGAGTGAAGTCACAGATTCGAGGTCTGTGAAGTCATAGAATAGAGGTGTGTGAAGTCAGAATGGAGGTGTGTGAAGTCATAGAATGGAGGTATGTGAACTCATAGAATGGAGGTGTGTGATGTCACAATGGAAGTGTGTGAAGTCATAGAATGGAGGTGTGTGAAGTCATAGAATGCATGTTTCTGAAGTAAGAATGAAGGTGTGTGAAGTCATGGAATGTAGGTTTGTGAAGTCAAAATGGAGGTGTGTGATCTCCTAGAATGGATGTGTGTGAAGTAGCAGAATGGAGGTGTGTGAAGTCAGAATGGAGGTGTGAAGTCATAGAATGGGGGTGGGTGAAGTCACTGAAAGGAGGTGTGTGAAGTCATAGAATGGAGAAGTGTGAAGTCATTGAGTGGAGGTGAGTGAAGTCACATATTCAAAATCTGTGAAGTCATAGAATGGAGGTTTGTGAAGTCAGAATGGAGGTGTGTGAACTCATAGAATGGAGGTGTGTGAAGTCACAATGGAGGTGTGTGAAGTCATAGAATGGAGGTATTTGAAGTCACAGAATGGAGGTGTGTGAAGTCAGAATGGAGGTGTGTGAAGTCAGAATGGAGGTGTGTGTAGTCACAGAATGGAGGTTTGTGAAGTCACAGAATGGAGGTGTGTGAAGTCAGGGAATGGAGGTGTGTGAACTCAGAATGAAGGTGTGTGAAGTCACAGAATGGAGGTGTGTGAAGTCCTAGAATGGAAGTGTGTGAAGTCATAGAATGGAGGTGTGTGAAGTAAGAATGGAGGTGTGTGAAGTCAGAGAATGGAGGTGTTTGAAGTCATAGAATGGAGGTGTGTGAAGTTATAGAATGGAGGTGTGTGAAGTCACAGAATGGAGGTGTGTGAAGTCACGGAATGGAGGTGTGTGAAGTCACAGAATGGAGGTATGTGAACTCAGAATGGAGGTGTGAGAAGTCACAGAATGGAGGTGTGTAGTCACAGAATGGAAGTGTGTGAAGTCATAGAATGGTGGTTTGTGAAGTAAGAATGGAGGTGTGTGAAGTCACCGAATGGAGTTGTGTGAACTCAGAATGGAGGTGTGTGAATTCACAGAATGGAGGTTTGTGAAGGCATAGAATGGAGTTTTGTGAGGTCATAGAATGGATGTTTCTGAAGTAAGAGTGAAGGTCTGTGAAGTCATAGAATGGAGGTGTGTGAAGTCATAGAATGGAGGTGTGTGAAGTCAAAGAATGGAGGTATCTGAAGTCAGAATGGAGGTGTGAATTCATCTAATAGAGGTGGGTGAAGTAATAGAAAGGAGGTGTGGGAAGTCATAGAATGGAGCAGTGTGAAGTCATAGAGTGGAGTTGAGTGAAGTCACAGATTCGAGGTCTGTGAAGTCATAGAATAGAGGTGTGTGAAGTCAGAATGGAGGTGTGTGAAGTCATAGAATGGAGGTATGTGAACTCATAGAATGGAGGTTTGTGATGTCACAATGGAAGTGTGTGAAGTCACAGAATGGAGGTGTGTGAAGTCATATATTGGAGGTGTGTGAAGTCAGAATGGAGGTGTGTGAAGTCACAGAATGGAGGTGTGTGAACTCAGATTGGAGGTGTGTGAAGTCCTAGATGGAGGTGTGTGAAGTCATAGTATGGAGTTGTGTGAAATCATAGAATGGAGTTTTGTGAATTCACAGAATGGAGGAGTGTGAAGTCAGAATGGCGAAGTGTGAAGTCATAGAATGGATGTGTGTGAAGTTAGAATGGAGGTGTGTGAACTCATAGAATGGAGGTGTGTGAAGTCATAATGGAGGTGTGTGAAGACATAGAATGGAGGTGTGTGAAGTCAAAGAATGGAGGTGTGTGAAGTCAAAATGGTGGTGTGTGAATTCAAAAATGGAGGTGTGTGAAATCAGAATGGAGCTGAGTGAAGTCATAGAATGGAGGTGGGTGAGGGCAGAATGGAAGTGTGTGAACTCGTAGAATGGAGGTGTGTGAAGTCAAAATGGAGGTGTGTGAAGTCATAGAATGGTGGTTTTTGATGTCAAAGAATGGAGGTGTGTGAAGTCATAGAATGGAGGTGTGTGAAGTCAGAATGGAGATGTGTGAAGTCATAGAATGGAGGTGAATGAAGTCACAATGCAGGTGTGTGAACTCATAGAATTGAGGTCGGTGAAGTCACAATGCAGGTGTGTGAAGTCATAGAATGGAGGTGTGTGAAGTCATAGAATGCAGGTGGTGAAGTGACAGAATGGAGGTGTGTGAAGTTATAGAATGGAGGTGTGTGAAGTCACAGAATGGTGGTGTGTGAAGTCATAGAATGGAGGGGTGTGAAGTCATAGAATGGAGGTGTGTTAAGTCATAGAATGGAGGTGTGGAAGTCACAGAATGGAGGTGTGTGAAGTCACAGAATGGAGGTGTGTGAACTGAGAATGGAGGTGTGTGAAGTCACAGAATGGAGGTGTGTGAAGTCATACAATGGAGGTGTGTGAAGTCACAGAATGGAGGGGTGTGAATTCATAGAAGGGAGGTGTGTGAAGTCATAGAATGGAGGGGTGTGAAGTCACATAATGGAGGTGTGTGAAGTCACAGAATGGAGGTGTGTGAAGTCCCAGAATGAAAGTGGGTGAACTCACAATGGAGGTGTGTGAAGTCACAGAATGGAGGTGTGTGAATTCATAGAAGGGAGGTGTGTGAAGTCATAGAATGGAGGTGTGTGAAGTCACAGAATGGAAGTGTGTGAAGTCAAAATGGAGGTGTGTGAAGTCAGAGAATGGAGGTGTGTGAAGTCAATGAATGGAATTGTGTGAAGTCAAAATTGTGGTGTGTGAAGTCAAAGAATGGATGTGTGTGAAGTCACAGAATGGAGGTTTGTGAAGTCAAAATGGAGGTGTGTGAAGTCAAAGAATAGATGTGTTTGAAGTCATAGAATGGAGGTGTATGAAGTCATGGAATGGAGGTTTGTGAAGTCAAACATTGGAAGTGTGTGAAGTTACAGAATGGAGGTGTGTGAAGTCATAGAATGGAGGTGTATGAAGTCAGAGAATGGAGGTGTGTGAAGTCAGAATGCAGGTGTGTGAAGTCATAGAATGGAGGTGTGTGAAAGCACAGAATGGATGTGTTTGAAGTCATAGAATGGAGGTGTATGAAGTCATGGAATGGAGGTTTGTGAAGTCAAACATTGGAAGTGTGTGAGGTTACAGAATGGAGGTGTGTGAAGTCATAGAATGGAGGTGTATGAAGTCAGAGAATGGAGGTGTGTGAAGTCAGAATGCAGGTGTGTGAAGTCATAGAATGGAGATGTGTGAAGTCATAGAATGGAGGTGTGTGAAATCATTGATTGGAAGTGTGTGAAGTCATACATTGGAGGTGTGTGAAGTCACAGAGGGACGTGTGTGAAGTCACAAAATGGAGTTCTGTGAAGTCACAGTGGAGGTGTGTGAAGTCATAGAATGGAGGTGTGTGAAGTCAAAGAATGGAGGTGTGTGAAGTCATAGAATGGAGGTGTGTGAAGTCACAGCATGGAGGTGTGTGAAGTCAGAATTGAGATGTGTGAAGTCATTGAATGGAGGTGTGTGAAGTCACAATGCAGGTGTGTAAACTCATAGAATGGAGGTGGGTGAAGTCACAATGCAGGTGTGGGAAGTCATAGAATGGAGTTGTGTGAACTCAGAAAGGAGGTGTGTGAAGTCACAGAATAGAGGTGTGTGAAGTCATACAATGGAGGTGTGTGAAGTCACAGAATGGAGGTGTGTGAATTCATAGAATGGAGGTGTGTGAAGTCATAGAATGGAGGTGTGTGAAGTCACAGAATGGAGGTGTGTGAAGTAACAGAATGGAGGTGTGTGAAGTCACAGAATGGAAGTGGGTGAACTCACAATGGAGGTGTGTGAAGTCACAGAAGGGAGGTGTGTGAAGTCAGAAGGGAGGTGTGTGAAGTCACAGAATGGAGATGTGTGAACTCAGAATGGAGGTGTGGGAAGTCACAGAATGGAGGTTTGTGAAGTCATAGAATGGAGGTGTGTGAGGTCATAGAATGGATGTTTCTGAAGTAAGAATGAAGGTGTGTGAAGTCATAGAATGGAGGTGTGTGAAGTCATAGAATGGAGGTGTGTGAAGTCACAGAATGGAGGTGTGTGAAGTCAGAATGGAGGTGTGAAGTCATAGAATAGAGGTGGGTGAAGTCATGGAAAGGAGTTGTGGGAAGTCATAGAATAGAGGAGTGTGAAGTCATAGAATGGAGGTGAGTGAAGTCACAGATTCGAGGTCTGTGAAGACGTAGAATGGAGCTGTGTGATGTCAGAATTGAGGAGTGTGAAGTCCTAGAATGGACGTTTGTGAACTCATAGAATGGAGGAGTGTGACGTCACAATGGAAGTGTGTGAAGTCACAGAATGGAGGTGTGTGAAGTCATATATTGGAGGTGTGTGAAGTCAGAATGGAGTTGTGTGAAGTCACAGAATGGAGGTGTGTGAACTCAGAATGGAGGAGTTTGAAGTCATAGATGGAGGTGTGTGAAGTCACAGTATGGAGGTGTGTGAAATCATAGAATGGAATTTTGTGAATTCACAGAATGGAGCTGTGTGAAATCAGAATGGAGGAGTGTGAAGTCATAGAATGGAGGTGTGTGAAGTCAGACTCGAGGTGTGTGAACTCATAGAATGGACGTGTGTGAAGTCACAATGGAGGTGTGTGAAGACATAGAATGGAGGAGTGTGAAGTCACAGAATGGAGGTGTGTGAAGTCATAGAATGGAGGTGTGTGAAGTCATAGAATGGAGGTGTGTGAAGTCATAGAATGGATGTTTCTGAAGTAAGAATGAAGGTGTGTGAAGTCATGGAATGGAGGTGTGTGAAGTCAAAATGGAGGTGTGTGAACTCATAGAATGGAGGTGTGTGAAGTCACAGAATGGAGGTGTGTGAAGTCAGAATTGAGGTGTGAAGTCATAGAATGGGGGGTGGGTGAAGTCATTGAAAGGAGGTGTGGGAAGTCATAGAATGGAGAAGTGTGAAGTCATAGAGTGGAGGTGAGTGAAGTCAGAATGGAGGTGTGTGAACTCATAGAATGGAGGTGTGTGAAGTCACAATGGAGGTGTGTGAATCATAGAATGGAGGTATTTGAAGTCACAAAATGGAAGTGTGCGAAGTCATAGAATGGAGGTGTGTGAAGTAAGAATGGTGGTGTGTGAAGTCACAGAATGGAGGTGTGTGAAGTCACAGAATGGAGGTGTGTGAAGTCAGGGAATGGAGGTGTGTGAAGTCACCGAATGGAGTTGTGTGAGCTCAGAATGGAGGTGTGTGATGTCAGAGAATGGAGGTGTTTGAAGTCATAGAATGGAGGTGTGTGAAGTCACAGAATGGAGGTATCTGAAGTCAGAATCGAGGTGTGAAGTCATAGAATAGAGGTGGGTGAAGTCATAGAAAGGAGGTGTGGGAAGTCATAGAATGGAGCAGTGTGAAGTCATAGAATGAAGGTGAATGAAGTCACAGATTCGAGGTCTGTGAAGTCATAGAATGGAGGTGTGTGAAGTAAGAATGGAGGTGTGTGAAGTCATAGAATGGAGGTGTGTGAAGTCATAGAATGGAGGTGTGTGAAGTCATACATTGCTGTGTGAAGTCAGAATGGAGGTGTGTGAAGTCATAGATGGAGGTGTGTGAAGTCATAGTATGGAGGTGTGTGAAATCATAGAATGGAGTTTTGTGAATTCACAGAATGGAGGAGTTTAAGTCAGAATGGCGGGGTGTGAAGTCATAGAATGGAGGTGTGTGCAGTCATAGAATTAATGTTTCTGAAGTAGGAATGAAGGTGTGTGAAGTCATAGAATGGAGGTGTGTGAAGTCAAAATGGAGGTGTGTGAACTCAAAGAACGGAGGTGTGTGAACTCATAGAATGGAGGTGTGTGAAGTCATGGAATGGAGGTGTGTGAAGTCCAAGAATGGAGGTGTGTGAAGTCAAATATTGGAGGTGTGTGAAGTCACAGAATGGAGGTGTGTGAAGTCACAGAATGGAGGTGTGTGAAGTCACAGAATGGAGGTGTGTGAAGTCAAAATGGTGGTGTGTGAATTCACAAATGGAGGTGTGTGAAGTCAGAATGGAGCTGAGTGAAGTCATAGAATGGAGGTGGGTGAGGGCAGAATGGAAGTGTGTGAACTCGTAGAATGGAGGTGTGTGAAGTCAAAATGGAGGTGTGTGAAGTCATGGAATGGTGGTTTTTGATGTCAAAGAATGGAGGTGTGTGAAGTCATAGACGGGAGGTGTGTGAACTCAGATTGGAGGTGTGTGAAATCACAGAAAGCACGTGTGTCAACTCAGAAACGAGGTGTGTGAAGTCATACAATGGAGGTGTGTGAAGTCATAGAATCGAAGGATGTGAAATCATAGAATGGAGGTGTGTGAAGTCAGAATGCAGATGTGTGAAGTCATAGAATGGAGGTGTGTGAAGTCACAATGCAGGTGTGTGAACTCATAGAATTGAGGTGGGTGAAGTCACAATGCAGGTGTGTGAAGTCATAGAATGGAGGTGTGTGAAGTCATAGAATGGAGGGGTGTGAAGTCACATATTGGAGGTGTGTGAAGTCACAGAATGGAAGTGGGTGAACTCACAATGGAAGTGTGTGAAGTCACAGAATGGAGGTGTGTGAATTCATAGAAGGGAGGTGTGTGAAGTCATAGAATGGAGGTGTGTGAAGTCACAGAATGGAAGTGTGTGAAGTCAAAATTGAGGTGTGTGAAGTCAGAGAATGGAGGTGTGTGAAGTCAATGAATGGACTTGTGTGAAGTCAAAATTGTGGTGTGTGAAGTCAAAGAATGGATGTGTGTGAAGTCACAGAATGGAGGTATGTGAAGTCAAAATGGAGGTGTGTGAAGTCAAAGAATGGATGAATGGATGTGTGTGAAGTCATAGAATGGAGGTGTATGAAGTCAAGGAATGGAGGTGTGTGAAGTCAGAATGCAGGTGTGTGAAGTCATAGAATGGAGGTGTGTGAAGTCATAGAATGGAGGTGTGTGAAGTCATAGATTGGAAGTCTGTGAAGTCATAGATTGGAGGTGTGTGAAGTCACAGAGGGAGGTGTGTGAAGTCACAGAATGGAGTTCTGTGAAGTCACAGTGGAGGTGTGTGAAGTCATAGAATGGAGGTGTGTGAAGTCAAAGAATGGAGGTGTGTGAAGTCATAGAATGGAGGTGTGTGAAGTCACAATGCAGGTGTGTGAACTCATAGAATGGAGGTGGGTGATGTCACATTGCAGGTGTGTGAAGTCATAGAATGGAGTTGTGTGAACTCAGAAAGGAGGTGTGTGAAGTCACAGAATAGAGGTGTGTGAAGTCATACAATGGAGGTGTGTGAAGTCACAGAATGGAGGTGTGTGAAGTCACAGAATGGAGGTGTGTGAAGTCAGGGAATGGAGGTATGTGAAGTCACAAAATGGAGGTGTGTGAAGTCAAAGAATGGAAGTGTGTGAAGTCATAGAATGGAGGTGTGTGAAGTCTTAGAATGGAGGTGTGTGAAGTCATAGAATGGAGGTGTGTGAAGTCACAGAAGGGAGGTGTGTGAAGTCACAGAATGGAGGTCTGTAAAGTCACAGAGTGGAGGTGTGTGAGGGCACAGAATGGAGAGGTGTGAAGTCAAAGAATGGAGGAATGTGAAGTCACAGAATGGAGATGTGTGAAGTGAGAATACAGTTGTGTGAACTCATAGAATGGAGGTGTGTGAAGTCACAATGGAGATGTGTGAAGTCATAGAATGGTGGTTTTTGAAGTCACAGAATGGAGGTGTGTGAAGTCATAGAATGGAGGTGTGTGAAGTTAGATTAGAGGTATGTGAAGTCACAAAATGGAGGTGTGTCAACTCAGAAACGAGGTATGTGAAGTCATAGAATGGAGGTGTGTGAAGTCACAGAATGGAAGTGGGTGAACTCAAAATGGAGGTGTGTGCAGTCACAGAATGGCGGTGTGTGAATTCATAGAAGGGAGGTGTGTGAAGTCATAGAATGGAGGTGTGTGAAGTCACAGAATGGAAGTGTGTTAAGTCAAAATGGAGGTGTGTGAAGTCAGAGAATGGAGGTGTGTGAAGTCAATGAATGGACTTGTGTGAAGTCAAAATTGTGGTGTGTGAAGTCAAAGAATGGATGTGTGTGAAGTCACAGTATGGAGCTGTGTGAAATCATAGAATGGAATTTTGTGAATTCACAGAATGGAGCTGTGTGAAGTCAGAATGGAGGAGTGTGAAGTCATAGAATGGAGGTGTGTGAACTCAGATTGGAGGTGTGTGAAATCAAGGAAGGGAGGTGTGTCAACTCAGAAACTAGGTGTGTGAAGTCATAGAATGGAGGAGTGTGAAGTCACAGAATGAAGGTGTGTGAAGTCATAGAAGGAGGTGTCTGAAGTCACAGAATGGAGGTGTGTGAAGACACAGAATGGACTTGTGTGAACTCAGAAAGGAGGTGTGTGAAGTCACAGAATGGAGGTGTGTGAAGTCATAGAATGGAAGTGTGTGAACTCATAGAATGGAGGTGTGTGAAGTCAGAATGGAGGTGTGTGAAGTCACAGAATGCAGGTGTGTGAACCCAGAATGGAGGTGTGTGAAGTCACAGAATGGAGGTTTGTGATGTCATAGAATGGAGGTGTATGAAGTCATAGAATGGATGTTGCTGAAGTAAGAATGAAGGTGTGTGAAGTCATAGAATGGAGGTGTCTGAAGTCATAGAATGGATGTTGCTGAAGTAAGAATGAAGGTGTGTGAACTCATAGAATGGAGGTGTATGAACTCATAGAATGGAGGTGTGTGAATTCATGGAACGGAGGTGTGTGAAGTCAAAGAATGGATGTGTATGATGTCAAACAATGGAAGTGTGTGAAGTCATAGAATGGAGGTGTGTGAAGTCAGAATGGAGGTGTGTGAAGTCACAGAATGGAGGTGTGTGAACTCAGAATGGAGGTGTTTGAAGTCATAGATGGAGGTGTGTGAAGTCAAAGTATGGAGGTGTGTGAAATCATAGAGTGGAATTTTGTGAATTCACAGAATGGAGCTGTGTGAAGTCAGAATGGAGGAGTGTGAAGTCATAGAATGGAGGTGTGTGAAGTCAGAATGGAGGTGTGTGACCTCATAGAATGGACGTGTGTGAAGTCACAATGGAGGTGTGCGAAGACATAGAATGGAGGTGTGTGAAGTCACAGAATGGAGGTGTGTGAAGTCATAGAATAGAGGTGTGTGAAGTCATAGAATGGAGGTGTGTGAAGTCATAGAATGGATTTTTCTGAAGTAAGATTGAAGGTGTGTGAAGTCATAGAATGGAGGTGTGTGAAGTCAAAATGGTGGTGTGTGAACTCATAGAATGGAGGTGTGTGAAGTCACAGAATGGAGGTTTGTGAAGTCAGAATGGAGGTGTGAAGTCATAGAATGGGGGTGGGTGAAGTCATGGAAAGTAGGTGTGGTAAGTCATAGAATGGAGAAGTGTGAAGTCATGGAGTGGAGGTGAGTGAAGTCACATATTCAAAGTCTGTGAAGTCATAGAATGGAGGTTTGTGAAGTCAGAATGGAGGTGTGTTAACTCATAGAATGGAGGTGTGTGAAGTCACAATGGAGGTGTGTGAAGTCATAGAATGGAGGTATTTGAAGTCAGAATGGAGGTGTGTGAACTCATAGAATGGAGGTGTGTGAAGTCACAATGGAGGTGTGTGAAGTCACAGAATGGAGGTGTGTGAAGTCACAGAATGGAGGTTTGTGAAGTCAGGAAATGGAGGTGTGTGAAGTTAAAGAATGGAGGTGTGTGAAGTCACGGAATGGAGGTGTGTGAAGTCACAGAATGGAGGTGTGTGAAATCAGAATGGAGGTGTGAGGAGTCACAGAATGGAGGTGTGTGAAGTCATAGAATGGAGGTGTGTGAAGTCACAGAATGGAGGTATCTGAAGTCAGAATGGAGGTGTGAAGTCATCTAATAGAGGTGGGTGAAGTCATAGAAAGGAGGTGTGGGAAGTCATAGAATGGAGCAGTGTGAAGTCATAGAGTGGAAGTGAGTGAAGTCACAGATTCGAGGTCTGTGAAGTCATAGAATAGAGGTGTGTGAAGTCAGAATGGAGGTGTGTGAAGTCATAGAATGGAGGTATGTGAACTCATAGAATGGAGGTGTGTGATGTCACAATGGAAGTGTGTGAAGTCACAGAATGGAGGTGTGTGAAGTCATATATTGGAGGTGTGTGATGTCAGAATGGAGGTGTGTGAAGTCACAGAATGGAGGTGTGTGAACTCAGATTGGAGGTGTGTGAAGTCATAGATGGAGGTGTGTGAAGTCATAGTATGGAGTTGTGTGAAATCATAGAATGGAGTTTTGTGAATTCACAGAATGGAGGAGTGTGAAGTCAGAATGGCGGAGTGTGAAGTCATAGAATGGAGGTGTGTGAAGTTAGAATGGAGGTGTGTGAACTCATAGAATGGAGGTGTGTGAAGTCATAATGGAGGTGTGTGAAGACATAGAATGGAGGAGTGTGAATTCACAGAATGGAGGTGTGTGAAGTCATAGCATGGAGGTGTGTGAAGTCATAGAATGGATGTTTGTGAAGTAAGAATGAAGGTGTGTGAAGTCATAGAATGGAAGTGTGTGAAGTCACAGAATGGAGGTGTGTGACGTCATAGAATGGAGCTGTATGAATTCAGAATGGAGGTGTGTGAAGTCATAGAATGGAGGTGTGTGCAGTCATAGAATGGATGTTTCTGAAGAAGGAATGAAGGTGTGTGAAGTCATAGAATGGAGGTGTGTGAAGTCAAAATTGAGGTTTGTGAATTCAAAGAATGGAGCTGTGTGAAGTCATGGAATGGAGGTGTGTGAAGTCCAAGAATGTACGTGTGTGAAGTCAAACAATGGAGGTGTGTGAAGTCACAGAATGGAGGTGTGTGAAGTCACAGAATGGAGGTGTGTGAAGTCAAAATGGAGGTGTGTGAATTCACAGAATGGAGGTGTGTGAAGTCACAGAATGAACTTGTTTGAAGTCAAAATTATGGTGTGTGAATTCACAAATGGAGGTGTGGGAAGTCAGAATGGAGCTGAGTGAACTCATAGAATGGAGGTGGTTGAAGGCAGAATGGAAGTGTGTGAACTCGTAGAATGGAGGTGTGTGAGGTCATAATGGAGTTGTGTGAAGTCATAGAATGGTGGTTTTTGATGTCAAAGAATGGAGGTGTGTGAAGTCATAGAATGGAGGTGTGTGAACTCAGATTGGAGGTGTGTGAAATCACAGAAGGGAGGTGTGTCAACTCAGAAATGAGGTGTGTGAAGTCATAGAATGGAGGTGTGTGAAGTCACAGAATGAAGGTGTGTGAAGTCATAGAAGGAGGTGTCTGAAGTCACAGAATGGAGGTGTGTGAAGACACAGAATGGAGGTGTGTGAACTCAGAGAGGAGGTGTGTGAAGTCACAGAATGGAGGTGTGTGAAGTCATAGAATGGAAGTGTGTGAATTCATAGAATGGAGGTGTGTGAAGTGAGAATGGAGGTGTGTGAAGTCACAGAATGGAGGTGTGTGAACCCAGAATGGAGGTGTGTGAAGTCACAGAATGGAGGTTTGTGAAGTCATAGAATGGTGGTGTATGAAGTCATAGAATGGATGTTGCTGAAGTAAGAATGAAGGTGTGTGAAGTCATGGAATGCAGGTGGAGATGTGTGAAGTCAGAATAGAGGTGTGCGAAGTCATAGAATGGAGGTGTGTGAAGTCAGAATGGAGCTGTGTGAACTCATAGAATGAAGGTGTGTGAAGTCACAATGGAGATGGTGGTTTTTGAAGTCACAGAATGTAGGTGTGTGAAGTCATAGAATATAGGTGTGTGAAGTTAGATTAGAGGTATGTGAAGTCACAAAATGGAGGTGTGTAAACTCAGAAATGAGGTATGTGAAGTCACAGAATGGAGGTGTGTGAAGTCACAGAATTGAGGTGTTTGAAGTCAGAATGGAGGTGTGTGAATTCAGAATGGAGGTGTGTGAAGTCAGAGAATGGACGTGTGTGAAGTCACAATGCAGGTGTGTGAACTGATAGAACGTAGCTGTGTGAAGTCACAATGTAGGTGTGTGAAGTCATAGAATGGAGGTGTGTGAAGTCATAGAATGGAGGTGTGTGAAGTCACAATATGGAGGTGTGTGAAGTCATAGAATGGAGATGTGTTAAGTCACAGAATGGAGGTGTGTGAAATCGTAGAATGGAGGTGTGTTAAGTCATATAATGGAGGTGTGTGAAGTCACAGAATGGAGGTGTCTGAACTCAGAATGGAGGTGTGTGAAGTCACAGAATGGAGGTGTGTGAAGTCATAGAATGGAGATGTGTTAAGTCACAGAATGGAGGTGTGTGAAATCGTAGAATGGAGGTGTGTGAAGTCAGAGAATCAAGGTGTGTGAAGTCACAGAATGGAGGTTTGTGAACTCACAATGGAGGTAGGTGAAGTCAGAGAATGGAGGTGTGTGAAGTCATAGAATGGAAGTGTGTGAAGTCATAGAATGTAGGTGTGTGATGTCAGAATGGAGGTGTGTGAAGTCACAGAATGGAGGTGTGTGACGTCATAAATGTTGGTGTGTGAAGTCATACAATGGAGGTGTGAAGTCATAGAATGGAAGTGTGAAGTCACAGAATGGAGGTTTGTGAAGTCACAGAAGGCAGGTGTGTGAAGTCAGAGAATAGTGTTGTGTGAATTCACAATGGAGGTGTGTGAATTCATAGAATGGAGGTTTGTGAAGTCAAACAATGGAAGTGTGTGAAGTCATAGAATGGATGTGTGTGAAGTCAAAATTGTGGTGTGTGAAATCACAACTGCAGGTGTGTGAAGTCACAGAATGGAGGTGTGTGAAGTCACAATGGATGTGTGTGAAGTCATAGACTGGAGGTGTATGAAGTCATGGAATGGAGGTTTGTGAAGTCAAACATTGGAAGCGTGTGAAGTTACAGAATGGAGGTGTGTGAAGTCATAGAATGGAAGTGTGTGAAATCAGAGAATGGAGGTGTGTGAAGTCAGAATGCAGGTGTGTAAAGTCATAGAATGGAGGTGTGTGAAGTCATAGAATGGAGGTGTGTGAAGTCATAGATTGGAAGCGTGTGAAGTCATAGAATGGAGGTGTGTGAAGTCATAGATTGAAGGTGTGGGGAAGTCATAGTATGGAGGTGTGTGAAGTCACAGAATGGAGGTGTGTGAATCACAGAATGGAGTTGTGTGAAGTCACAATGGACGTGTGTGAAGTCATAGGATGGAGGTGTGTGAAATCAAAGAATGGAGCTGTGTGAAGTCACCGAATGGAGTTGTGTGAGCTCAGAATGGAGGTGTGTGAAGTCAGAGAATGGAGGTGTTTGAAGTCATAGAATGGAGGTGTATGAAGTCATGGAATGGAGGTGTGTGAAGTCAAACATTGGAAGTGTGTGAAGTTACAGAATGGAGGTGTGTGAAGTCATAGAATGGAGGTGTGTGAAGTCAGAGAATGGAGGTGTGTGAAGTCAGAATGCAGGTGTGTGAAGTCAAAGAATGGAAGTGTGTGAAGTCATAGATTGGAAGTGTGTGAAGTCATAGATTGGAGGTGTGTGAAGTCACAGAGGGAGGTGTGTGAAGTCACAGAATGGAGATCTGTGAAGTCATAGTGGAGGTGTGTGAAGTCATAGAATGGAGGTGTGTGAGGTCATAGAAAGGATGTTTCTGAAATAAGAATGACGGTGTGTGAAGTCATAGAATGGAGGTGTGTGAAGTCATAGAATGGAGGTGTGTGAAGTCACAGAATGGAGGTGTGTGAAGTCAGAATGGAGGTGTGAAGTCATAGAATAGAGGTGGTTGAAGTCATAGAAAGGAGTTGTGGGAAGTCATAGAATAGAGGAGTGTGAAGTCACAGATCCGAGGTCTGTGAAGTCATAGAATGGAGCTGTGTGATGTCAGAATTGGGGAGTGTGAAGTCCTAGAATGAATGTGCGTGAACTCATAGAATGGAGTTGTGTGACGTCACAATGGAAGTGTGTGAAGTCACAGAATGGAGGTGTGTGAAGTCATATATTGGAGGTGTGTGATGTCAGAATGGAGGTGTGTGAAGTCACAGAATGGAGGTGTGTGAACTCAGAATGGAGGTGTTTGAAGTCATAGATGGAGGTGTGTGAAGTCACAGTAATGAGGTGTGTGAAATCATAGAATGGAATTTTGTGAATTCACAGAATGGAGCTGTGTGAAGTCAGAATGGGGGAGTGTGAAGTCATAGAATGGAGGTGTGTGAAGTCAGAATGGAGGTGTGTGAACTCATAGAATGGACGTGTGTGAAGTCAAAATGGAGGTGTGTGAAGACATAGAATGGAGGTGTGTGAAGTCACAGAATGGAGGTGTGTGAAGTCAAAGAATGGAGGTGTGTGAAGTCATAGAATGGAGGTGTGTGAAGTCATAGAATGGAGGTGTGTCAAGTCAAAATGGAGGTGTGTGAACTCATAGAATGGAGGTGTGTGAAGTCACAGAATGGAGGTGTGTGAAGTCAGAAGGGAGGTGTGAAGTCATAGAATGGGTGTGGGTGAAGTCATGGAAAGGAGGTGTGGGAAGTCATAGAATAAAGAAGTGTGAAGTCATAGAGTGGAGTTGAGTGAAGTCACATATTCAAAGTCTGTGAAGTCATAGAATGGAGGTTTGTGAAGTCAGAATGGAGGTGTATGAACTCATAGAATGGAGGTTTGTGAAGTCACAATGGAGGTGTGTGAAGTCATAGAATGGGGGTGTGTGAAATCAGAGAATGGTGGTGTGTGAAGTCAGAATGCAGGTGTGTGAATTCATAGAATGGAGGTGTGTGAAGTCATAGAATGGAGGTGTGGGAAGTCATAGATTGGAAGCGTGTGAAGTCATAGAATGGAGGTGTGTGAAGTCATAGATTGAAGGTGTGGGGAAGTCATAGTATGGAGGTGTGTGAAGTCACAGAATGGAGGTGTGTGAAATCACAGAATGGAGTTCTGTGAAGTCACAATGGAGGTGTGTGAAGTCATAGGATGGAGGTTTGTGAAATCAAAGAATGGAGGTTTGTGCAGTCATAGAATGGATTGTGTGTGAAATCAGAGAATGGAGGTGTGTGAAGTCACAGAATGGAGGTGTGTAAAGTCACAGAGTGGAGGTGTGTGAAGTCACAGAATGGAGGTTTGTGAAGTCATAGAATGGAGGTGTGTGAAGTCACAGAATGCAGGTATGTGAAGTCAGAATAGAGGTGTGCGAAGTCATAGAATGGAGGTGTGTGAAGTCAGAATGGAGCTGTGTGATGTCATAGAATGGAGGTGTGTAAACTCATAGAATGGAGGTGTATGACGTCACAATGGAGGTGTGTGAAGTCACAGAATGGATGTGTGTGAACTCATAAAGTAGGTGTGTGAAGTCGTAGAATGGAGGTCTGTGAAGTCATAGAATGGAGATGTGTGAAATCATAGAATGGAGGTTTGTGAACTCACAGAATTGAGGTGTGTGAAGACAGAATGGAGGTGTGTGAAGTCAGAATGGAGGTGTGTGAAGTCAGATAATGGACGTGTGTGAAGTCAAAATGCAGGTGTGTGAAGTCATAGAATGGAGGTGTGTGAAGTCATAGAATGGAGGTGGTGAAGTGACAGAATGGAGGTGTGTGAAGTCATAGAATGGAGGTGTGTGAAGTCACAGAATGGTGGTGTGTGAAGTAATAGAATGGAGGGGTGTGAAGTCATAGAATGGAGGTGTGTTAAGTCATAGAATGGAGGTGTGGAGTCACAGAATGGAGGTGAGTGAAGTCACAGAATGGAGGTGTGTGAACTGAGAATGGAGGTGTGTGAAGTCACAGAATGGAGGTGGGTGAAGTCATACAATGGAGGTGTGTGAAGTCACAGAATGGAGGGGTGTGAATACATAGAAGGGAGGTGTGTGAAGTCAAAGAATGGAGGTGTGTGAAGTCACATAATGGAGGTGTGTGAAGTCACAGAATGGAGGTGTGTGAAGACACAGAATGGAAGTGGGTGAACTCACAATGGAGGTGTGTGAAGTCACAGAATGGAGTTGTGTGAATTCATAGAAGGGAGGTGTGTGAAGTCATAGAATGGAGGTGTGTGAAGTCACAGAATGGAAGTGTGTGAAGTCAAAATGGAGGTGTGTGAAGTCAGAGAATGGAGGTGTGTAATGTCAATGAATGGACTTGTGGGAAGTAAAAATTGTGGTGTGTGAAGTCAAAGAATGGATGTGTGTGAAGGCACAGAATGGAGGTGTGTGAAGTCAAAATGGAGGTGTGTGAAGTCAAAGAATGGATGTGTTTGAAGTCATAGAATGGAGGTGTATGAAGTCATGGAATGGAGGTGTGTGAAGTCAAACATTGGAAGTGTGTGAAGTTACAGAATGGAGGTGTGTGAAGTCATAGAATGGAGGTGTGTGAAGTCAGAGAATGGAGGTTTGTGAAGTCAGAATGCAGGTGTGTGAAGTCATAGAATGGAGGTGTGTGAAGTCATAGATTGGAAGTGTGTGAAGTCATAGATTGGAGGTGTGTGAAGTCACAGAGGGAGGTGTGTGAAGTCACAGAATGGAGTTCTGTGAAGTCACAGTGGAGGTGTGTGAAGTCATAGAATGGAGGTGTGTGAAGTCAAAGAATGGAGGTGTGTGAAGTCATAGAATGGAGGTGTGTGAAGTCACAGCATGGAGGTGTGTGAAGTCAGAATGGAGATGTGTGAAGTCATAGAATGGAGGTGTGTGAAGTCACAATGCAGGTGTGTGAACTCATAGAATGGAGGTGGGTGAAGTCACAATGCAGGTGTGTGAAGTCATAGAATGGAGTTGTGTGAACTCAGAAAGGAGGTGTGTGAAGTCACAGAATAGAGGTGTGTGAAGTCATACAATGGAGGTGTGTGAAGTCACAGAATGGAGGTGTGTGAATTCATAGAATGGAGGTGTGTGAAGTCATAGAATGGAGGTGTGTGAAGTCACAGAATGGAGGTGTGTGAAGTAACAGAATGGAGGTGTGTGAAGTCACAGAATGGAAGTGGGTGAACTCACAATGGAGGTGTGTGAAGTCACAGAAGGGAGGTGTGTGAAGTCAGAAGGGAGGTGTGTGAAGTCACAGAATGGAGATGTGTGAACTCAGAATGGAGGTGTGGGAAGTCACAGAATGGAGATTTGTGAAGTCATAGAATGGAGGTGTGTGAGGTCATAGAATGGATGTTTCTGAAGTAAGAATGAAGGTTTGTGAAGTCATAGAATGGAGGTGTGTGACGTCACAATGGAAGTGTGTGAAGTCACAGAATGGAGGTGTGTGAAGTCATATATTGGAGGTGTGTGATGTCAGAATGGAGGTGTGTGAAGTCACAGAATGGAGGTGTGTGAACTCAGAATGGAGGTGTTTGAAGTCATAGATGGAGGTGTGTGAAGTCACAGTAATGAGGTGTGTGAAATCATAGAATGGAATTTTGTGAATTCACAGAATGGAGCTGTGTGAAGTCAGAATGGGGGAGTGTGAAGTCATAGAATGGAGGTGTGTGAAGTCAGAATGGAGGTGTGTGAACTCATAGAATGGACATGTGTGAAGTCACAATGGAGGTGTGTGAAGACATAGAATGGAGGTGTGTGAAGTCACAGAATGGAGGTGTGTGAAGTCAAAGAATGGAGGTGTGTGAAGTCATAGAATGGAGGTGTGTGAAGTCATAGAATGGAGGTGTGTGAAGTCAAAATGGAGGTGTGTGAACTCATAGAATGGAGGTGTGTGAAGTCACAGAATGGAGGTGTGTGAAGTCAGAAGGGAGGTGTGAAGTCATAGAATGGGTGTGGGTGAAGTCAAGGAAAGGAGGTGTGGGAAGTCATAGAATAAAGAAGTGTGAAGTCATAGAGTGGAGTTGAGTGAAGTCACATATTCAAAGTCTGTGAAGTCATAGAATGGAGGTTTGTGAAGTCAGAATGGAGGTGTATGAACTCATAGAATGGAGGTGTGTGAAGTCACAATGGAGGTGTGTGAAGTCATAAAATGGGGGTGTGTGAAATCAGAGAATGGTGGTGTGTGAAGTCAGAATGCAGGTGTGTGAATTCATAGAATGGAGGTGTGTGAAGTCATAGAATGGAGGTGTGGGAAGTCATAGATTGGAAGCGTGTGAAGTCATAGAATGGAGGTGTGTGAAGTCATAGATTGAAGGTGTGGGGAAGTCATAGTATGGAGGTGTGTGAAGTCACAGAATGGAGGTGTGTGAAATCACAGAATGGAGTTCTGTGAAGTCACAATGGAGGTGTGTGAAGTCATAGGATGGAGGTTTGTGAAATCAAAGAATGGAGGTTTGTGCAGTCATAGAATGGATTGTGTGTGAAATCAGAGAATGGAGGTGTGTGAAGTCACAGAATGGAGGTGTGTAAAGTCACAGAGTGGAGGTGTGTGAAGTCACAGAATGGAGGTTTGTGAAGTCATAGAATGGAGGTGTGTGAAGTCACAGAATGCAGGTATGTGAAGTCAGAATAGAGGTGTGCGAAGTCATAGAATGGAGGTGTGTGAAGTCAGAATGGAGCTGTGTGATGTCATAGAATGGAGGTGTGTAAACTCATAGAATGGAGGTGTATGACGTCACAATGGAGGTGTGTGAAGTCACAGAATGGATGTGTGTGAACTCATAAAGTAGGTGTGTGAAGTCGTAGAATGGAGGTCTGTGAAGTCATAGAATGGAGATGTGTGCAATCATAGAATGGAGGTTTGTGAACTCACAGAATTGAGGTGTGTGAAGACAGAATGGAGGTGTGTGAAGTCAGAATGGATGTGTGTGAAGTCAGATAATGGACGTGTGTGAAGTCAAAATGCAGGTGTGTGAAGTCATAGAATGGAGGTGTGTGAAGTCATAGAATGGAGGTGGTGAAGTGACAGAATGGAGGTGTGTGAAGTCATAGAATGGAGGTGTGTGAAGTCACAGAATGGTGGTGTGTGAAGTAATAGAATGGAGGGGTGTGAAGTCATAGAATGGAGGTGTGTTAAGTCATAGAATGGAGGTGTGGAGTCACAGAATGGAGGTGAGTGAAGTCACAGAATGGAGGTGTGTGAACTGAGAATGGAGGTGTGTGAAGTCACAGAATGGAGGTGGGTGAAGTCATACAATGGAGGTGTGTGAAGTCACAGAATGGAGGGGTGTGAATACATAGAAGGGAGGTGTGTGAAGTCAAAGAATGGAGGTGTGTGAAGTCACATAATGGAGGTGTGTGAAGTCACAGAATGGAGGTGTGTGAAGACACAGAATGGAAGTGGGTGAACTCACAATGGAGGTGTGTGAAGTCACAGAATGGAGGTGTGTGAATTCATAGAAGGGAGGTGTGTGAAGTCATAGAATGGAGGTGTGTGAAGTCACAGAATGGAAGTGTGTGAAGTCAAAATGGAGGTGTGTGAAGTCAGAGAATGGAGGTGTGTAATGTCAATGAATGGACTTGTGGGAAGTAAAAATTGTGGTGTGTGAAGTCAAAGAATGGATGTGTGTGAAGGCAGAGAATGGAGGTGTGTGAAGTCAAAATGGAGGTGTGTGAAGTCAAAGAATGGATGTGTTTGAAGTCATAGAATGGAGGTGTATGAAGTCATGGAATGGAGGTGTGTGAAGTCAAACATTGGAAGTGTGTGAAGTTACAGAATGGAGGTGTGTGAAGTCATAGAATGGAGGTGTGTGAAGTCAGAGAATGGAGGTTTGTGAAGTCAGAATGCAGGTGTGTGAAGTCATAGAATGGAGGTGTGTGAAGTCATAGATTGGAAGTGTGTGAAGTCATAGATTGGAGGTGTGTGAAGTCACAGAGGGAGGTGTGTGAAGTCACAGAATGGAGTTCTGTGAAGTCACAGTGGAGGTGTGTGAAGTCATAGAATGGAGGTGTGTGAAGTCAAAGAATGGAGGTGTGTGAAGTCATAGAATGGAGGTGTGTGAAGTCACAGCATGGAGGTGTGTGAAGTCAGAATGGAGATGTGTGAAGTCATAGAATGGAGGTGTGTGAAGTCACAATGCAGGTGTGTGAACTCATAGAATGGAGGTGGGTGAAGTCACAATGCAGGTGTGTGAAGTCATAGAATGGAGTTGTGTGAACTCAGAAAGGAGGTGTGTGAAGTCACAGAATAGAGGTGTGTGAAGTCATACAATGGAGGTGTGTGAAGTCACAGAATGGAGGTGTGTGAATTCATAGAATGGAGGTGTGTGAAGTCATAGAATGGAGGTGTGTGAAGTCACAGAATGGAGGTGTGTGAAGTAACAGAATGGAGGTGTGTGAAGTCACAGAATGGAAGTGGGTGAACTCACAATGGAGGTGTGTGAAGTCACAGAAGGGAGGTGTGTGAAGTCAGAAGGGAGGTGTGTGAAGTCACAGAATGGAGATGTGTGAACTCAGAATGGAGGTGTGGGAAGTCACAGAATGGAGATTTGTGAAGTCATAGAATGGAGGTGTGTGAGGTCATAGAATGGATGTTTCTGAAGTAAGAATGAAGGTTTGTGAAGTCATAGAATGGAGGTGTGTGACGTCACAATGGAAGTGTGTGAAGTCACAGAATGGAGGTGTGTGAAGTCATATATTGGAGGTGTGTGATGTCAGAATGGAGGTGTGTGAAGTCACAGAATGGAGGTGTGTGAACTCAGAATGGAGGTGTTTGAAGTCATAGATGGAGGTGTGTGAAGTCACAGTAATGAGGTGTGTGAAATCATAGAATGGAATTTTGTGAATTCACAGAATGGAGCTGTGTGAAGTCAGAATGGGGGAGTGTGAAGTCATAGAATGGAGGTGTGTGAAGTCAGAATGGAGGTGTGTGAACTCATAGAATGGACATGTGTGAAGTCACAATGGAGGTGTGTGAAGACATAGAATGGAGGTGTGTGAAGTCACAGAATGGAGGTGTGTGAAGTCAAAGAATGGAGGTGTGTGAAGTCATAGAATGGAGGTGTGTGAAGTCATAGAATGGAGGTGTGTGAAGTCAAAATGGAGGTGTGTGAACTCATAGAATGGAGGTGTGTGAAGTCACAGAATGGAGGTGTGTGAAGTCAGAAGGGAGGTGTGAAGTCATAGAATGGGTGTGGGTGAAGTCAAGGAAAGGAGGTGTGGGAAGTCATAGAATAAAGAAGTGTGAAGTCATAGAGTGGAGTTGAGTGAAGTCACATATTCAAAGTCTGTGAAGTCATAGAATGGAGGTTTGTGAAGTCAGAATGGAGGTGTATGAACTCATAGAATGGAGGTGTGTGAAGTCACAATGGAGGTGTGTGAAGTCATAGAATGGGGGTGTGTGAAATCAGAGAATGGTGGTGTGTGAAGTAAGAATGCAGGTGTGTGAAGTCATAGAATGGAGGTGTGTGAAGTCATAGAATGGAGGTGTGGGAAGTCATAGATTGGAAGCGTGTGAAGTCATAGAATGGAGGTGTGTGAAGTCATAGATTGAAGGTGTGGGGAAGTCATAGTATGGAGGTGTGTGAAGTCACAGAATGGAGGTGTGTGAAATCACAGAATGGAGTTCTGTGAAGTCACAATGGAGGTGTGTGAAGTCATAGGATGGAGGTTTGTGAAATCAAAGAATGGAGGTTTGTGCAGTCATAGAATGGATTGTGTGTGAAATCAGAGAATGGAGGTGTGTGAAGTCACAGAATGGAGGTGTGTAAAGTCACAGAGTGGAGGTGTGTGAAGTCACAGAATGGAGGTTTGTGAAGTCATAGAATGGAGGTGTGTGAAGTCACAGAATGCAGGTATGTGAAGTCAGAATAGAGGTGTGCGAAGTCATAGAATGGAGGTGTGTGAAGTCAGAATGGAGCTGTGTGATGTCATAGAATGGAGGTGTGTAAACTCATAGAATGGAGGTGTATGACGTCACAATGGAGGTGTGTGAAGTCACAGAATGGATGTGTGTGAACTCATAAAGTAGGTGTGTGAAGTCATAGAATGGAGGTCTGTGAAGTCATAGAATGGAGATGTGTGCAATCATAGAATGGAGGTTTGTGAACTCACAGAATTGAGGTGTGTGAAGACAGAATGGAGGTGTGTGAAGTCAGAATGGAGGTGTGTGAAGTCAGATAATGGACGTGTGTGAAGTCAAAATGCAGGTGTGTGAAGTCATAGAATGGAGGTGTGTGAAGTCATAGAATGGAGGTGGTGAAGTGACAGAATGGAGGTGTGTGAAGTCATAGAATGGAGGTGTGTGAAGTCACAGAATGGTGGTGTGTGAAGTCATAGAATGGAGGGGTGTGAAGTCATAGAATGGAGGTGTGTTAAGTCATAGAATGGAGGTGTGGAGTCACAGAATGGAGGTGAGTGAAGTCACAGAATGGAGGTGTGTGAACTGAGAATGGAGGTGTGTGAAGTCACAGAATGGAGGTGGGTGAAGTCATACAATGGCGGTGTGTGAAGTCACAGAATGGAGGGGTGTGAATACATAGAAGGGAGGTGTGTGAAGTCAAAGAATGGAGGTGTGTGAAGTCACATAATGGAGGTGTGTGAAGTCACAGAATGGAGGTGTGTGAAGACACAGAATGGAAGTGGGTGAACTCACAATGGAGGTGTGTGAAGTCACAGAATGGAGGTGTGTGAATTCATAGAAGGGAGGTGTGTGAAGTCATAGAATGGAGGTGTGTGAAGTCACAGAATGGAAGTGTGTGAAGTCAAAATGGAGGTGTGTGAAGTCAGAGAATGGAGGTGTGTAATGTCAATGAATGGACTTGTGGGAAGTAAAAATTGTGGTGTGTGAAGTCAAAGAATGGATGTGTGTGAAGGCAGAGAATGGAGGTGTGTGAAGTCAAAATGGAGGTGTGTGAAGTCAAAGAATGGATGTGTTTGAAGTCATAGAATGGAGGTGTATGAAGTCATGGAATGGAGGTGTGTGAAGTCAAACATTGGAAGTGTGTGAAGTTACAGAATGGAGGTGTGTGAAGTCATAGAATGGAGGTGTGTGAAGTCAGAGAATGGAGGTTTGTGAAGTCAGAATGCAGGTGTGTGAAGTCATAGAATGGAGGTGTGTGAAGTCATAGATTGGAAGTGTGTGAAGTCATAGATTGGAGGTGTGTGAAGTCACAGAGGGAGGTGTGTGAAGTCACAGAATGGAGTTCTGTGAAGTCACAGTGGAGGTGTGTGAAGTCATAGAATGGAGGTGTGTGAAGTCAAAGAATGGAGTTGTGTGAAGTCATAGAATGGAGGTGTGTGAAGTCACAGCATGGAGGTGTGTGAAGTCAGAATGGAGATGTGTGAAGTCATAGAATGGAGGTGTGTGAAGTCACAATGCAGGTGTGTGAACTCATAGAATGGAGGTGGGTGAAGTCACAATGCAGGTGTGTGAAGTCATAGAATGGAGTTGTGTGAACTCAGAAAGGAGGTGAGTGAAGTCACAGAATAGAGGTGTGTGAAGTCATACAATGGAGGTGTGTGAAGTCACATTATGGAGGTGTGTGAATTCATAGAATGGAGGTGTGTGAAGTCATAGAATGGAGGTGTGTGAAGTCACAGAATGGAGGTGTGTGAAGTAACAGAATGGAGGTGTGTGAAGTCACAGAATGGAAGTGGGTGAACTCACAATGGAGGTGTGTGAAGTCACAGAAGGGAGGTGTGTGAAGTCAGAAGGGAGGTGTGTGAAGTCACAGAATGGAGATGTGTGAACTCAGAATGGAGGTGTGGGAAGTCACAGAATGGAGATTTGTGAAGTCATAGAATGGAGGTGTGTGAGGTCATAGAATGGATGTTTCTGAAGTAAGAATGAAGGTTTGTGAAGTCATAGAATGGAGGTGTGTGACGTCACAATGGAAGTGTGTGAAGTCACAGAATGGAGGTGTGTGAAGTCATATATTGGAGGTGTGTGATGTCAGAATGGAGGTGTGTGAAGTCACAGAATGGAGGTGTGTGAACTCAGAATGGAGGTGTTTGAAGTCATAGATGGAGGTGTGTGAAGTCACAGTAATGAGGTGTGTGAAATCATAGAATGGAATTTTGTGAATTCACAGAATGGAGCTGTGTGAAGTCAGAATGGGGGAGTGTGAAGTCATAGAATGGAGGTGTGTGAAGTCAGAATGGAGGTGTGTGAACTCATAGAATGGACATGTGTGAAGTCACAATGGAGGTGTGTGAAGACATAGAATGGAGGTGTGTGAAGTCACAGAATGGAGGTGTGTGAAGTCAAAGAATGGAGGTGTGTGAAGTCATAGAATGGAGGTGTGTGAAGTCATAGAATGGAGGTGTGTGAAGTCAAAATGGAGGTGTGTGAACTCATAGAATGGAGGTGTGTGAAGTCACAGAATGGAGGTGTGTGAAGTCAGAAGGGAGGTGTGAAGTCATAGAATGGGTGTGGGTGAAGTCAAGGAAAGGAGGTGTGGGAAGTCATAGAATAAAGAGTGTGAAGTCATAGAGTGGAGTTGAGTGAAGTCACATATTCAAAGTCTGTGAAGTCATAGAATGGAGGTTTGTGAAGTCAGAATGGAGGTGTATGAACTCATAGAATGGAGGTGTGTGAAGTCACAATGGAGGTGTGTGAAGTCATAGAATGGGGGTGTGTGAAATCAGAGAATGGTGGTGTGTGAAGTAAGAATGCAGGTGTGTGAAGTCATAGAATGGAGGTGTGTGAAGTCATAGAATGGAGGTGTGGGAAGTCATAGATTGGAAGCGTGTGAAGTCATAGAATGGAGGTGTGTGAAGTCATAGATTGAAGGTGTGGGGAAGTCATAGTATGGAGGTGTGTGAAGTCACAGAATGGAGGTGTGTGAAATCACAGAATGGAGTTCTGTGAAGTCACAATGGAGGTGTGTGAAGTCATAGGATGGAGGTTTGTGAAATCAAAGAATGGAGGTTTGTGCAGTCATAGAATGGATTGTGTGTGAAATCAGAGAATGGAGGTGTGTGAAGTCACAGAATGGAGGTGTGTAAAGTCACAGAGTGGAGGTGTGTGAAGTCACAGAATGGAGGTTTGTGAAGTCATAGAATGGAGGTGTGTGAAGTCACAGAATGCAGGTATGTGAAGTCAGAATAGAGGTGTGCGAAGTCATAGAATGGAGGTGTGTGAAGTCAGAATGGAGCTGTGTGATGTCATAGAATGGAGGTGTGTAAACTCATAGAATGGAGGTGTATGACGTCACAATGGAGGTGTGTGAAGTCACAGAATGGATGTGTGTGAACTCATAAAGTAGGTGTGTGAAGTCATAGAATGGAGGTCTGTGAAGTCATAGAATGGAGATGTGTGCAATCATAGAATGGAGGTTTGTGAACTCACAGAATTGAGGTGTGTGAAGACAGAATGGAGGTGTGTGAAGTCAGAATGGAGGTGTGTGAAGTCAGATAATGGACGTGTGTGAAGTCAAAATGCAGGTGTGTGAAGTCATAGAATGGAGGTGTGTGAAGTCATAGAATGGAGGTGGTGAAGTGACAGAATGGAGGTGTGTGAAGTCATAGAATGGAGGTGTGTGAAGTCACAGAATGGTGGTGTGTGAAGTCATAGAATGGAGGGGTGTGAAGTCATAGAATGGAGGTGTGTTAAGTCATAGAATGGAGGTGTGGAGTCACAGAATGGAGGTGAGTGAAGTCACAGAATGGAGGTGTGTGAACTGAGAATGGAGGTGTGTGAAGTCACAGAATGGAGGTGGGTGAAGTCATACAATGGCGGTGTGTGAAGTCACAGAATGGAGGGGTGTGAATACATAGAAGGGAGGTGTGTGAAGTCAAAGAATGGAGGTGTGTGAAGTCACATAATGGAGGTGTGTGAAGTCACAGAATGGAGGTGTGTGAAGACACAGAATGGAAGTGGGTGAACTCACAATGGAGGTGTGTGAAGTCACAGAATGGAGGTGTGTGAATTCATAGAAGGGAGGTGTGTGAAGTCATAGAATGGAGGTGTGTGAAGTCACAGAATGGAAGTGTGTGAAGTCAAAATGGAGGTGTGTGAAGTCAGAGAATGGAGGTGTGTAATGTCAATGAATGGACTTGTGGGAAGTAAAAATTGTGGTGTGTGAAGTCAAAGAATGGATGTGTGTGAAGGCAGAGAATGGAGGTGTGTGAAGTCAAAATGGAGGTGTGTGAAGTCAAAGAATGGATGTGTTTGAAGTCATAGAATGGAGGTGTATGAAGTCATGGAATGGAGGTGTGTGAAGTCAAACATTGGAAGTGTGTGAAGTTACAGAATGGAGGTGTGTGAAGTCATAGAATGGAGGTGTGTGAAGTCAGAGAATGGAGGTTTGTGAAGTCAGAATGCAGGTGTGTGAAGTCATAGAATGGAGGTGTGTGAAGTCATAGATTGGAAGTGTGTGAAGTCATAGATTGGAGGTGTGTGAAGTCACAGAGGGAGGTGTGTGAAGTCACAGAATGGAGTTCTGTGAAGTCACAGTGGAGGTGTGTGAAGTCATAGAATGGAGGTGTGTGAAGTCAAAGAATGGAGTTGTGTGAAGTCATAGAATGGAGGTGTGTGAAGTCACAGCATGGAGGTGTGTGAAGTCAGAATGGAGATGTGTGAAGTCATAGAATGGAGGTGTGTGAAGTCACAATGCAGGTGTGTGAACTCATAGAATGGAGGTGGGTGAAGTCACAATGCAGGTGTGTGAAGTCATAGAATGGAGTTGTGTGAACTCAGAAAGGAGGTGAGTGAAGTCACAGAATAGAGGTGTGTGAAGTCATACAATGGAGGTGTGTGAAGTCACATTATGGAGGTGTGTGAATTCATAGAATGGAGGTGTGTGAAGTCATAGAATGGAGGTGTGTGAAGTCACAGAATGGAGGTGTGTGAAGTAACAGAATGGAGGTGTGTGAAGTCACAGAATGGAAGTGGGTGAACTCACAATGGAGGTGTGTGAAGTCACAGAAGGGAGGTGTGTGAAGTCAGAAGGGAGGTGTGTGAAGTCACAGAATGGAGATGTGTGAACTCAGAATGGAGGTGTGGGAAGTCACAGAATGGAGATTTGTGAAGTCATAGAATGGAGGTGTGTGAGGTCATAGAATGGATGTTTCTGAAGTAAGAATGAAGGTTTGTGAAGTCATAGAATGGAGGTGTGTGACGTCACAATGGAAGTGTGTGAAGTCACAGAATGGAGGTGTGTGAAGTCATATATTGGAGGTGTGTGATGTCAGAATGGAGGTGTGTGAAGTCACAGAATGGAGGTGTGTGAACTCAGAATGGAGGTGTTTGAAGTCATAGATGGAGGTGTGTGAAGTCACAGTAATGAGGTGTGTGAAATCATAGAATGGAATTTTGTGAATTCACAGAATGGAGCTGTGTGAAGTCAGAATGGGGGAGTGTGAAGTCATAGAATGGAGGTGTGTGAAGTCAGAATGGAGGTGTGTGAACTCATAGAATGGACATGTGTGAAGTCACAATGGAGGTGTGTGAAGACATAGAATGGAGGTGTGTGAAGTCACAGAATGGAGGTGTGTGAAGTCAAAGAATGGAGGTGTGTGAAGTCATAGAATGGAGGTGTGTGAAGTCATAGAATGGAGGTGTGTGAAGTCAAAATGGAGGTGTGTGAACTCATAGAATGGAGGTGTGTGAAGTCACAGAATGGAGGTGTGTGAAGTCAGAAGGGAGGTGTGAAGTCATAGAATGGGTGTGGGTGAAGTCAAGGAAAGGAGGTGTGGAAGTCATAGAATAAAGAAGTTGTGAAGTCATAGAGTGAGTTGAGTGAAGTCACATATTCAAAGTCTGTGAAGTCATAGAATGGAGGTTTGTGAAGTCAGAATGGAGGTGTATGAACTCATAGAATGGAGGTGTGTGAAGTCACAAAGGAGGTGTGTGAAGTCATAGAATGGGGGTGTGTGAAATCAGAGAATGGTGGTGTGTGAAGTAAGAATGCAGGTGTGTGAAGTCATAGAATGGAGTGTGTGAAGTCATAGAATGGAGGTGTGGGAAGTCATAGATTGGAAGCGTGTGAAGTCATAGAATGGAGGTGTGTGAAGTCATAGATTGAAGGTGTGGGGAAGTCATAGTATGGAGGTGTGTGAAGTCACAGAATGGGAGGTGTGTGAATCACAGAATGAGTTCTGTGAAGTCACAATGGAGGTGTGTGAAGTCATAGGATGGAGGTTTGTGAAATCAAAGAATGGAGGTTTGTGCAGTCATAGAATGGATTGTGTGTGAAATCAGAGAATGGAGGTGTGTGAAGTCACAGAATGGAGGTGTGTAAAGTCACAGAGTGGAGGTGTGTGAAGTCACAGAATGGAGGTTTGTGAAGTCATAGAATGGAGGTGTGTGAAGTCACAGAATGCAGGTATGTGAAGTCAGAATAGAGGTGTGCGAAGTCATAGAATGGAGGGTGTGTGAAGTCAGAATGGAGCTGTGTGATGTCATAGAATGGAGGTGTGTAAACTCATAGAATGGAGGTGTATGACGTCACAATGGAGGTGTGTGAAGTCACAGAATGGATGTGTGTGAACTCATAAAGTAGGTGTGTGAAGTCATAGAATGGAGGTCTGTGAAGTCATAGAATGGAGATGTGTGCAATCATAGAATGGAGGTTTGTGAACTCACAGAATTGAGGTGTGTGAAGACAGAATGGAGGTGTGTGAAGTCAGAATGGAGGTGTGTGAAGTCAGATAATGGACGTGTGTGAAGTCAAAATGCAGGTGTGTGAAGTCATAGAATGGAGGTGTGTGAAGTCATAGAATGGAGGGTGGTGAAGTGACAGATGGAGGTGTGTGAAGTCATAGAATGGAGGTGTGTGAAGTCACAGAATGGTGGTGTGTGAAGTCATAGAATGGAGGGGTGTGAAGTCATAGATGGAGGTGTGTTAAGTCATAGAATGGAGGTGTGGAGTCACAGAATGGAGGTTGAGTGAAGTCACAGAATGGAGGTGTGTGAACTGAGAATGGAGGTGTGTGAAGTCACAGAATGGAGGTGGGTGAAGTCATACAATGGCGGTGTGTGAAGTCACAGAATGGAGGGGTGTGAATACATAGAAGGGAGGTGTGTGAAGTCAAAGAATGGAGGTGTGTGAAGTCACATAATGGAGGTGTGTGAAGTCACAGAATGGAGGTGTGTGAAGACACAGAATGGAAGTGGGTGAACTCACAATGGAGGTGTGTGAAGTCACAGAATGGAGGTGTGTGAATTCATAGAAGGGAGGTGTGTGAAGTCATAGAATGGAGGTGTGTGAAGTCACAGAATGGAAGTGTGTGAAGTCAAAATGGAGGTGTGTGAAGTCAGAGAATGGAGGTGTGTAATGTCAATGAATGGACTTGTGGGAAGTAAAAATTGTGGTGTGTGAAGTCAAAGAATGGATGTGTGTGAAGGCAGAGAATGGAGGTGTGTGAAGTCAAAATGGAGGTGTGTGAAGTCAAAGAATGGATGTGTTTGAAGTCATAGAATGGAGGTGTATGAAGTCATGGAATGGAGGTGTGTGAAGTCAAACATTGGAAGTTGTGTGAAGTTACAGAATGGAGGTGTGTGAAGTCATAGAATGGAGGTGTGTGAAGTCAGAGAATGGAGGTTTGTGAAGTCAGAATGCAGGTGTGTGAAGTCATAGAATGGAGGTGTGTGAAGTCTTAGATTGGAAGTGTGTGAAGTCATAGATTGGAGGTGTGTGAAGTCACAGAGGGAGGTGTGTGAAGTCACAGAATGGAGTTCTGTGAAGTCACAGTGGAGGTGTGTGAAGTCATAGAATGGAGGTGTTGTGAAGTCAAAGAATGGAGTTGTGTGAAGTCATAGAATGGAGGTGTGTGATGTCACAGCATGGAGGTGTGTGAAGTCCAGAATGGAGATGTGTGAAGTCATAGAATGGAGGTGTGTGAAGTCACAATGCAGGGTGTGTGAACTCATAGAATGGAGGTGGGTGAAGTCACAATGCAGGTGTGTGAAGTCATAGAATGGAGTTGTGTGAACTCAGAAAGGAGGTGAGTGAAGTCACAGAATAGAGGTGTGTGAAGTCATACAATGGAGGTGTGTGAAGTCACATTATGGAGGTGTGTGAATTCATAGAATGGAGGTGTGTGAAGTCATAGAATGGAGGGTGTGTGAAGTCACAGAATGGAGGTGTGTGAAGTAACAGAATGGAGGTGTGTGAAGTCACAGAATGGAAGTGGTGAACTCACAATGGAGGTGTGTGAAGTCACAGAAGGGAGGTGTGTGAAGTCAGAAGGGAGGTGTGTGAAGTCACAGAATGGAGATGTGTGGAACTCAGAATGGAGGTGTGGGAAGTCACAGAATGGAGATTTGTGAAGTCATAGAATGGAGGTGTGTGATGTCATAGAATGGATGTTTCTGAAGTAAGAATGAAGGTTTGTGAAGTCATAGAATGGAGGTGTGTGACGTCACAATGGAAGTGTGTGAAGTCACAGAATGGAGGTGTGTTGAAGTCATATATTGGAGGTGTGTGATGTCAGAATGGAGGTGTGTGAAGTCACAGAATGGAGGTGTGTGAACTCAGAATGGAGGTGTTTGAAGTCATAGATGGAGGTGTGTGAAGTCACAGTAATGAGGTGTGTGAAATCATAGAATGGAATTTTTGTGAATTCACAGAATGGAGCTGTGTGAAGTCAGAATGGGGGAGTGTGAAGTCATAGAATGGAGGTGTGTGAAGTCAGAATGGAGGTGTGTGAACTCATAGAATGGACATGTGTGAAGTCACAATGGAGGTGTGTGAAGACATAGAATGGAGGTGTGTGAAGTCCACAGAATGGAGGTGTGTGAAGTCAAAGAATGGAGGTGTGTGAAGTCATAGAATGGAGGTGTGTGAAGTCATAGATGGAGGTGTGTGAAGTCAAAATGGAGGTGTGTGAACTCATAGAATGGAGGTGTGTGAAGTCACAGAATGGAGGTGTGTGAAGTCAGAAGGGAGGTGTGAAGTCATAGAATGGGTGTGGGTGAAGTCAAGGAAAGGAGGTGTGGGAAGTCATAGAATAAAGAAAGTGTGAAGTCATAGAGTGGAGTTGAGTGAAGTCACATATTCAAAGTCTGTGAAGTCATAGAATGGAGGTTTGTGAAGTCAGAATGGAGGTGTATGAACTCATAGAATGGAGGTGTGTGAAGTCACAATGGAGGTGTGTGAAGTCATAGAATGGGGGTGTGTGAAATCAGAGAATGGTGGTGTGTGAAGTAGAATGCAGGTGTGTGAAGTCATAGAATGGAGGTGTGTGAAGTCATAGAATGGAGGTGTGGGAAGTCATAGATTGGAAGCGTGTGAAGTCATAGAATGGAGGTGTGTGAAGTCATAGATTGAAGGTGTGGGGAAGTCATAGTATGGAGTGTGTGAAGTCACAGAATGGAGGTGTGTGAAATCACAGAATGGAGTTCTGTGAAGTCACAATGGAGGTGTGTGAAGTCATAGGATGGAGGTTGTGAAATCAAAGAATGGAGGTTTGTGCAGTCATAGAATGGATTGTGTGTGAAATCAGAGAATGGAGGTGTGTGAAGTCACAGAATGGAGGTGTGTAAAGTCACAGAGTGGAGGTGTGTGAAGTCACAGAATGGAGGTTTTGTGAAGTCATAGAATGGAGGTGTGTGAAGTCACAGAATGCAGGTATGTGAAGTCAGAATAGAGGTGTGCGAAGTCATAGAATGGAGGTGTGTGAAGTCAGAATGGAGCTGTGTGATGTCATAGAATGGAGGTGTGTAAACTCATAGAATGGAGGTGTATGACGTCACAATGGAGGTGTGTGAAGTCACAGAATGGATGTGTGTGAACTCATAAAGTAGGTGTGTGAAGTCATAGAATGGAGGTCTGTGAAGTCATAGAATGGAGATGTGTGCAATCATAGAATGGAGGTTTGTGAACTCACAGAATTGAGGTGTGTGAAGACAGAATGGAGGTGTGTGAAGTCAGAATGGAGGTGTGTGAAGTCAGATAATGGACGTGTGTGAAGTCAAAATGCAGGTGTGTGAAGTCATAGAATGGAGGTGTGTGAAGTCATAGAATGGAGGTGGTGAAGGTGACAGAATGGAGGTGTGTGAAGTCATAGAATGGAGGTGTGTGAAGTCACAGAATGGGTGGTGTGTGAAGTCATAGAATGGAGGGGTGTGAAGTCATAGAATGGAGGTGTGTTAAGTCATAGAATGGAGGTGTGGAGTCACAGAATGGAGGTGAGTGAAGTCACAGAATGGAGGTGTGTGAACTGAGAATGGAGGTGTGTGAAGTCCACAGAATGGAGGTGGGTGAAGTCATACAATGGCGGTGTGTGAAGTCACAGAATGGAGGGGTGTGAATACATAGAAGGGAGGTGTGTGAAGTCAAAGAATGGAGGTGTGTGAAGTCACATAATGGAGGTGTGTGAAGTCACAGAATGGAGGTGTGTGAAGACACAGAATGGAAGTGGGTGAACTCACAATGGAGGTGTGTGAGTCACAGAAATGGAGGTGTGTGAATTCATAGAAGGGAGGTGTGTGAAGTCATAGAATGGAGGTGTGTGAAGTCACAGAATGGAAGTGTGTGAAGTCAAAATGGAGGTGTGTGAAGTCAGAGAATGGAGGTGTGTAATGTTGAATGGACTTGTGGGAAGTAAAAATTGTGGTGTGTGAAGTCAAAGAATGGATGTGTGTGAAGGCAGAGAATGGAGGTGTGTGAAGTCAAAATGGAGGTGTGTGAAGTCAAAGAATGGATGTGTTTGAAGTCATAGAATGGAGGTGTATGAAGTCATGGAATGGAGGTGTGTGAAGTCAAACATTGGAAGTGTGTGAAGTTACAGAATGGAGGTGTGTGAAGTCATAGAATGGAGGTGTGTGAAGTCAGAGAATGGAGGTTTGTGAAGTCAGAATGCAGGTGTGTGAAGTCATAGAATGAGGTGTGTGAAGTCATAGATTGGAAGTGTGTGAAGTCATAGATTGGAGGTGTGTGAAGTCACAGAGGGAGGTGTGTGAAGTCACAGAATGGAGTTCTGTGAAGTCACAGTGGAGGTGTGTGAAGTCATAGAATGGAGGTGTGTGAAGTCAAAGAATGGAGTTGTGTGAAGTCATAGAATGGAGGTGTGTGAAGTCACAGCATGGAGGTGTGTGAAGTCAGAATGGAGATGTGTGAAGTCATAGAATGGAGGTGTGTGAAGTCACAATGCAGGTGTGTGAACTCATAGAATGGAGGTGGGTGAAGTCACAATGCAGGTGTGTGAAGTCATAGAATGGAGTTGTGTGAACTCAGAAAGGAGGTGAGTGAAGTCACAGAATAGAGGTGTGTGAAGTCATACAATGGAGGTGTGTGAAGTCACATTATGGAGGTGTGTGAATTCATAGAATGGAGGTGTGTGAAGTCATAGAATGGAGGTGTGTGAAGTCACAGAATGGAGGTGTGTGAAGTAACAGAATGGAGGTGTGTGAAGTCACAGAATGGAAGTGGGTGAACTCACAATGGAGGTGTGTGAAGTCACAGAAGGGAGGTGTGTGAAGTCAGAAGGGAGGTGTGTGAAGTCACAGAATGGAGATGTGTGAACTCAGAATGGAGGTGTGGGAAGTCACAGAATGGAGATTTGTGAAGTCATAGAATGGAGGTGTGTGATGTCATAGAATGGATGTTTCTGAAGTAAGAATGAAGGTTTGTGAAGTCATAGAATGGAGGTGTGTGACGTCACAATGGAAGTGTGTGAAGTCACAGAATG
>JANJXV010002302.1:0-35998 GCA_024803745.1 Megascapheus bottae
CAGTTCTAAAAAAAAATGCCTTATTGTATTATATCCTAAGTCATTTCATCCCTTTTATATGAAATGAGCAGAAGTGTACAATTCTTCGACAGAATGCTGAAGAAAATTCATTCCTATGTGGTTTCCTGGAGGTAGAGTGGTTGTGGACAAGTAGGGGTGACTACTGTTGGGTAGAGGGTCTCTTTGGGGGATGACATGAATATTCTCAACTTAGATTTAGAATGGTGGTTACACTGCCAAGACTACTGAATTGTAGATTCATTTTTTGAAATGGGTCATGTTATGCAATGCAGAGCATGCCTTTGCAAACATATTTAAATACTCTAAAACAGACACGTGCTGCTTTCCTTTTTTCTTCATAGAAAAGCATAAACTGGATCTCTGAAGATGACTTTTATCGGCCCCCTCAAGAGCATGCTCTACAGAATGCTTCTACCAGCTGTGCAGCGTCTTCCCGAGAGACTCCAGAGCCACAGTCTGATCTCCACAGGCGTCCTTCTCAAGGACCTAGAAAGAGCTGCTCCCTGGGAGCCTTGGACAAGGCATATCTGCATTCCCAGGGCAGGGAGAATGCTGGAGGAGCCCCAGTTAATGAGCATAAAAACTTCCGGGTGGTACACCGGAGGCAGATAGGTAAGTAGCTGAATGGGGTTCCATCTGCAGGAACTGTGTCTCTCAGAAAACAGCTCTGAGTCCTGTTTGCCATGTCCAGTGGGCAGTGTGTTCTCCCAGGAGGACCTTGCCCAGAGCGAAATCATCAGATGTACTTGTGCGTAGAAATTCAGGAGACAAGGGCCAGGAGTTTGGCCAATGGTAGTTCTTGCCTAGCATGCACAAAGACCCAGGTTCGATTCCTCAGTACCACATACATAGAAAAAGCTAGAAGTGGCACTGTGGCTCGTGGTAGAGCTCTAGCTTTGAGAAAGCCCAAGGACAGTGCTCAGACCCTGAGTTCAAGCCCTAGGACTAGCAACAAATAAAAAAGTGGGGGGGGGAAGAAATTTAGGAAAAGTTTGGGCAGAAATGCTACATTCTTTAGAACATCATAGTAAAAAGGTGTTCAAAACAGCCTACAGAGTAGAAAATACTACCTTCTATGGTAAAGTGGAAGTATTCTTCCTGAGGCAATGCTGTAAAAATTTTGGGTTGCTAGGAACTGACTCTCCAGCCTCTGGCTCAGGGAAAAACCTTCCCTTGTGGGCACAGGTGCTTTAGCGCCTTCTTCCTCAGGCCTTTTATCTTGGATGGTTCCTAAACCAGCTCTAGAGAGGTTAGTTCATCAGACCTACTGTTGTTTTCTAGCCTCCACAGACCCTTTAAGTGAGGCTGGCTTGATCTCCATACCCTGTGAAATTCTAGGAAGCATTAAATAACTCAAACTTTTCTGTGACCATCAAAATAGGTTTCCTTTTCTGGTTTGTTTTTGTTTTGGTCATTCAGTTGTGGGGCTTAACTCTGGGCCTAGACACTGTCCCTGAGCTTTTCAGCGCAAGGCTAGCACTCTACCATTTATTTGACCCGCAGCACTACTTCTAGATTTCTGGTGGCTAATTGGAGATAAGAGTCTCATGGACTTGAATGCCCAGACTGGCTTTGAACCACAATCCTCAGATCTCAGCCTCCTCAGTTACTAGGATTTCAGGCATGAGCCACTGGCACCTGGCTTTTTTTTTTTTTTTTTTTTTTTTTTTGGTAAGGGCTTGGGCACTGTCCCTGAGCTTCTTTGGCTCAAGGCTAGCACTCTTATTACTTGAGCCACAGAGCCATTTCTAGCTTTTTCTGTGTCTGTGGTACTAGGGAATGGAACCCAGGGCTTCCTGCATGCGAGGCAAGCGCTCTACCACTAGGCCACATTCCCAGCCCCGATCCTTCTCTCATCATTTCTGTGTGCATCCTAGCAGAGATTTCTGCCAAGTTTAAGAGATCCAGCTCTGGCCTCCATGTTGGCTCCTTTTGGATATGTCTGCCAGCCCAGGGCCATCTGTGCCCTCTAACCAGGGAAGGGTATCCAGGCTTCCAGGCCCCTTAAGGAAAAGGAAAAGCCTATGTAGTAGTTTCATATCTCTAGGGTTAGTCCAGGCTGGGGAGAGAGAATTGTGTGATCTTTGGGCAGACTCCAGGGGAGGGGAGCCTCACGTGAACACTCACTCATTTATTCAGCAGATGTTTCTGTGAGTGTGCCAGGAATCATCTGTGATGTGTCAGGCACTATTCTAGGTGCTGGGAACAGAACAGAAAGCCAAGCACTAACCCTACCTTCTTGAGACTTTCACTCTAATGGGTGTAAAGAGAGAGAGAGGGCAGTGAGTAGTGTGATCAGATAGTGATAAAGGTATGGAGAATAATTCAGGAATAACCATCACAGTCTTGCTAGAGGGTAGCCAGAGCAACCCTCACGGATAAGGTGACATTTGAGATGGGAAGGGAGGGAGAGATGAGGGAATCTGTGCCTCTGTGCAGAGAGAAGAAAGGCAAACAGCTGTGGCAGCTAGAGTGATTGGAGCAGAGCAGGGTGGGTTTGAACTCAGGTCCTTGCCCTTGCTAGGCAAGCACTCTACCACTTGAGCCATGCCCCTAGTCTTCTGGCTTATCTTTAAACTGGTTATTCTGGCTCCTATGCTGAAAGACCAGTGAAGAGCTATTGTCATTACCAGGCCAGAGATGACCCTGTGAGGAGGAGTAGAAGGGGAGCAGAGAGAAGTAAGGGGTTCCCAATAAATGTAGCCAAGTCTGTACGATTTGCTGGTTTACTGGATGTAGGGTATGAAAGGTGAGTCTCCGGATAACCCTGAAGTTTTTAGCCAAGGCAACTGGAAGGATGAAGTTTTCCATGAGTTGAAAAACACTAGGGAAGAAGCACGTGAACACCAGGAGAATCAGGAACTCGTTCTGGAGTATGTGAACTTGGAGGTTCATGTTCGACATAGGTGGAACAGGTGGCAACGTAAATCTGGAGTTTATAGGTGAAGTGTAGGTTGTAGAAAGGATTTGGTGGGGAGGGGGTGTCTCTATGAGCCCTTGAGAGCAGATAAGCTCCGCCAGGAATAGCTAGGGAGCCAGGATTGCACTCTGTGGTGTTCCAGCCATGAGGACAGAGAAACATGGCCATGGGGGTAGAGTGCTCTAGGCAGGCCCCATAAATGGCCTCAGTAGCTTTCCCAGGAGAAGCTTCATTAGGATGAAGGAATCAACAGCCTAACTGAGCTGGGTTCAAGAAGGAAAGAGAGAAGGGAAATTGTCACTACTTCCTCAAGCCATTCTTCTGTAGAGGGGAAACCAAGAAACAGACAGGGTAACCAGAGATGTATGTTAAGAAGAAAGGGATTTTACAAGAAAGAACTAACAAAAATGTTTGTGTGCTGATGAGAATACTCCAGAAGGGAGGAGACCTGAGGAAAGATGTCCTTGTCTGTGAGTGGGTGGGAGGTGGAGGGGAGCTAGCCTCAGGCAGAACAGGTCCCTGGTGACATGAGCGAAGTCAGTGGCACAGATGCTGGAAGGAGCAGGGGCAGGGGCAGTAAGCCTCAAGGAGTCATCTGACTTTTTATCTTCTCAAGGAGATGAAGGAATGAGGTCAGCAGTGGGACCCATCTAGTTTTCAGAATGCCATTTGACAGTGCTTCAACGCCAGCTCCATTCTGGTGGCAGTCTCCGTGTCCACTGTCACAAGAGGATATTGAGCCCAGAAGTGGCATCAGGTGGCAAAGGGACAAATCCAAAATCTGAAGTGTTTCTTTCCACCTCCAGGGTTGTCCAACCCATTCCGGGGCCTCATGAAGCTGGGCACTGTGGCCCGGCGGGGAGCAATGGGCCCTGTGGAGGGACCTGGTCTGCAAAGTCCTGGCGTCCTACTTAGAGACAGCTGAGGAGGCAGTGACGCTCGGCGGGAGTCTGGATGAAAACTGCCAGGAGGTGCTGAAGTTCGCCACCAGGGAAAATGGCTTCCTGCTGCAGTACCTGGTAGCCATCCCCACCGAGAAGGGCCTCGACTCCCAGGGCTGCTTCTGTGCAGGTGCCAACCAACTCCACCCCCTGCAGGGGTCCCAGCATAGTCTCCCCACCAGGGCCTCCATCCCTGCCCCAGGTGGGGCATCAAGTTGCTGGTCCTGCAGCCTCCACTCCAACCCCAGCATTCACCGGGGCAGAGGATCCTCCCACAGCAAATTTTTAGCACAGTTTTTTTAGCCCAGCACTGGTGATATCCAATGGGATATCCATATGATGCAAGTGTACTAGGTCTGTGCTGGCTGGTCAATAACTAAGCCAGTGCAGGCTCTGGGGGGCTTAAAATGGTGCTAGTGTGACTACCAACTGAATTTCCCAGTCAAATTGAAAAGGATTCCTGTGGGCCTTGGGCATGGTAGTTCCTATCTGTAGTCTCAGCTATTCGGGAAGCAGAGATGAGAAGGTCATGGTTTGAGGCCAGTCTGAGTAAACAAGATGCCATCTCAATAGAGACATGGCAGTGTGTAATTGTGATCTCAGGTATGTAGGAGGCTGTAGGTAGGAGGGTCACAATCTGAGGCAGAAATATAACTGAAAAAAGAAGAGTCTGAGGTATGGATCATGTAGTAGAACACTTTAAAAGCATCAGCTCCTGGGAACTGACCCAGTGGTGCCAAATAAAATACAGGTACATGTGGCTTAATGATGACTGTGTTGGGCAACACAGCACCATTTGTTGCTCTGCAACTTGATTTTTTTCTCCTTGATAATATATTTTGGATATTATTCATTCATTCATTCATTTATTTATTTTTGTGCTGGGATTTGAACTTGGGACCTGGCACTGTCCCTTACCTTTTCACTCAAGGCTGGTAGTCTACCACTTGAGCCACAGCTCCACTGCTGCCTTTTTTTTTTCCAATCCTGGGGCTTGAACTTAGGGCCTAGGCACTGTCCTTGAGCTTTCTCAAGGCTAATGCTATACCACTTGAGCCACAGCACCATTTCTGGCCTTTTTTGTGTATGTGGAACCAAGGAGTGGAACCCAGGGCTTCATGCATGTGAGACAGGCCCTCTACCACTAGGTCACACTCCTGGCCTAACTGCTCACTTTTTGATGGTTAGAGAAAAGAGGCTTGTGGACTTTCCTACCCCAGCTGGCTTTGAACTATAATCCTTAGATCTCATCCTTCTTAAGCAGCTAGGATTACAGGAATAAGCCACCAGCACTTGACTGAAATCTAATACTTGTGTATGGAGCCTCATAATAAATTTCAAGCCTCATAATAACCCTGTAGAAGTCTTTTCTGTGTATATGATAAAGTAAAGAATCTGAGGCCCTAAGCTAATAAGTACTTTGAGGTTCACACAGTATATGGAAAAGACAGAATTATAGCTTGATGGTCACATCCCAGGGGCCTGAGCTTGTGGTCAGGACCCTGGAGGGCTCCCACTGCATTGTCCAAAACCAATTGCTGCTCTACCACCTTTATCCCTTTCCACTCCATGCTGTCAGGGAAATTCTACAGAAGGTTAGGGGGAATCACCGATCTTTCCTGGTAGGGTAGAACCTGTGAGCCAGAAGGGAAAGCCAGCTTCAAGCACTAGATTGAAGGATGTGGGCTGCTGCAGGCCCCCTGGAGGATGGGAGCCAAGCAGAGCTTCCTGAAGAAAACATCTGCAAGCCCACACTCACTTTGCTCCCAGTTCTTGTAGCTGTCACCAGCAGCCTGCCAGCTAAGACTGTGAAACCCAAGGGTTTCCTTCCTCCCTTCAGTGCAGTCCAGTGACCCAAGCAGTGACATCTGAGCTGTAGCTCATAGTGTTCAGGACACTATCAGAACCTTGCCTCACTTACACTTTATGATAATCCCACAAAGCAGCTAGCAGTCACTGTTTACAGACAGTGAAATGGAATCTTGAGAAGATTTATGAAGGTCAGGATGAGGTTGCTAGTAAATAAAAAAGCCAGCTGTTTGTCTCAAGGCCAAGAATGCCTCTACCTCTGCCCTTGTGGAAACCAGGTTCAGAATTTGGGCTGGACATTTTGTCCTGAGCACACTGGACTCCCACTGTCCTCTGCTGTGAGGGGACTGCCAATTTGAAGCTTCCCTTAGCCTACCATCTTGAGATATTAGGCTGCTTTGGGTTCCACTTGCTGAGGCTGAGCTGCTGGCACAAGGCAGTGCCCCTGCCATCCACACCTGTGAAAGACTCTTCCCCAGTTCCCTCACTGCTGGGCCAGACTCGACTTTATAGTTTTCTTTCTAGGCTCAGATAAAGAGGAGGTTGGCTCTTGGAAGCAGTTACACAAAGGCCACTAAGTAAATGGAAAGCAATACAAGGCTTTGGGATCTACCATATCTAAGTTTGAGTGATATCAGTTGTTATGTGACCACATTTCCTCAATCTTTTTTTTTTTTGGCCAGTCCTGGGCTTGAGCTCAGGGCCTGAGCACTGTCTTTGGACTGCCTCAAGCTAGAGTTCTACCTGTTGAGCCTCAGCCACTACTTCTAGTTTTTTTCTATGTACGTGGTACTGAGGACTTGAACCCGGGTCTTAGGACATGCTAGGCCAAACTCCCACCATCACCCCTTTTTTTTTAAAAAAAAAAAAGTCTCATTAGCTAGCCCAGATTGGCCTTGAACTATATGTTGATTCTCCTGCCTCAGCCTTCCAAATGCTGGGATTATAGGCATGTACCACCATGCTTGGCTCCAGCCAGGTTTCTTAACCTGTTGAGCAGCACTTTTTCAGCTGTCAAATGGCAGCAATAATTCTTACAGCACCTTGTTGCAATTAAGAATGTTGATGGTAAGTGGTGGAAATAAGAGTGGCGATTATTGTCCTTTGTATATTCCTTTGAGAGAAAAAAAAAAAAAACTAGCAGTCTCTTTCCACCATAGCAGCTTCTGTGTTACTTGGAACTGCCTGTGCCCTTGCCACTCACCCACTCCCATCCCGCCAGGCTGCTCCCGGCAGATCGGCTTCTCCTTTGTATGACCCAAGCTCTGTGCCTTCTCTGGCCTCTATTACTGTGACATCTGCCACCAAGACGATGCCTCCGTGATTCCAGCCAGAATCATCCACAATTGGGACCTCATCAAGCGCCCAGTAAGTCTCAAGGCCAGCCCGTCATGGCCACCCAGGATTGCTGAGTAGTGAGGACCATCCTCCCTTCTTTGCTGCTGCTCTTTATCTGGAGGAGTTTGGCTCTACAAAGGCCAGAACCACTGGTTCAGACCCTGTGATGGAGAGTGAAGGGGAGCCACACCAGGAAAGAAGCAGGCCCTGGGCAGAGCTTTGTAAACCACTGCTTTGGTTCCCAGGCAGGCATATGAGGCAGCTAAGAAAGCAACACACTGAACTATTTAAAGTCAGGTGTGTAAGCAGGTAGGTAGGTAAGAAGGTTAGCTTAAATCTACTATATCAATGGGTAGATAGATGGATGGGTAGGTAGATAAATAGGTCAGAGGGAAGGAAGGATGTATGCATGGACAGATGTGCAGATGGGCTAGTCAACTTACTACACCCTTAAGAGCAGTCAGCCTTGCTTTTGCAAACCCTATGGGTCCCAGATGACTGTACTTGATGGCTCTGAGTGGTCTTGTTACTCTTGTTGGGTGTTTTTAGTGTATATGCCAGTCCTAGGGCTTTAACTCTGAGGATTGTCCCCAAGCTTTTCTGCTCAAGGCTAGCATTCTACCAATTGAGCTACAGCTCTGCTTCTGGATATTTTTGTTTGCTTACATTTTGGTGGTTAATTGGAGATACCAGGGCTGTCTTGGAACTGCACCCTCAGGTCCTAGCCTCTTGAATAAGTAGAATCACAGGTGTAAGCCACCAGCACCAGGCTTGTTTTTTGGATTTTTGTTTTGGAAATAGCACTTTTTCTGGGGCCCTGCCATTATAAAAATAACACCTCGTTGTTGTTTAATACATAGTTCTTGTTTAACATGCAAAAGCCCAAAGAAATCAATTAAAATTGTGCATCATCACCCAAAGATAATCACTGTTGTACAGCCTTTCCAGTGCATTTGCTTACAAAACTAGGACTGTGCCAGGCTCATCTTGCATTTTCACATGTTATATTTACTTAATAGTATATTTTGGGTATTTATTTTTGCCTACGAATTGCTTCTGAACAAGGTATTTTCTAAGATCTTTCCATTTTCTGCTTCATTAGATGAGCTTAGCTATTTTCTTAGCTAGTTGCTATGCAGATTAGCTTTGGCTTCCTCATCTCTCTGGGGCGATCCATAAATGTCTCTCTCTGGGGATTTTTTGAGGCCCAGTGTCCTCCACTGAGGCCTATCACACCTCCTGTCCCCAGTTTGGTTGTCGGGTCTGTATCAAGTGGCACACAACTTGCTTTTCTCCCCGAAGCACAGTAAGGAGCCATGTGCCTCTCTCTGAGGTCCCAGGACCTACGGGCTGTGCAGTCTTGACTATGCAGCCCTCCAAGCAGAAGTGACTCTTGAGAAGGGCAAACCCCAAAGTTGGCTCCACTTTGGCCATTCTGTTGTTTACCTCGTCCTTGACCCTACCCTCAGTGTTAAATATTTAAGTTCATAGAATAAATTAAACACAGCATAATGCAAAGAGCCCTTTTACAGTAAAACATGTTCACTATTTCCCAGCCCCTGGCACTGCTGTGGAACAGTCTCCTCATCCATTGGTGGAATCTTTTGTGCGGCCTCTTTTCTCTAATTAGGAAGTTACATACTCTTCTAGGCACATCTAAGATCAGGAAGTATCTAGTACTCTGAAAGATCACTGCCTTGAGGAAGACAGGAAAATTCAAAATAGGAAGCTACTGGCCCGTGGTTTGGGGGACACACTGTTTTCTGTGGCTTTTCTGGCTGACCCCCCCAGTACTGAGGCCCAGCTGGCACTTGGCAGAAGATCAGCCCAAGACCAAGATTTCTACTTTTGTCTGAGTCCTCTATGCACACAGGATAGAAATGGCCCCTGGGGAGCCTGAGGCCCCTGCCCATATGAAAGCTGGGTACTTTTGAGTGCACATTCCTGGGCATTGTTTCATCTGAGCCTTATCCGAGGCCTGAGATAGAGTCATGGGAAGCAGTGCAGCAGCTAGACCCAAGTCACCAGGGGTTTACCACTGGGCTACCCTGGACTGCAGATGGTACCTCAAGAATAGGATTTGAGAAAATGAGCTGTGTGTTGCTGGGAAAGATGGGCACTACTGCTGAAGTTGCAGGACAGAACGTCCAATTTTTCTCTGGCCCCTAAGTAGAGGCAAGTCTCCTGAGAAGCACTTTCAGGACAGCAGGAAAATGCCTGGCTCACACACTGCAGCAGGCAACAGCTCTGTGCTGCATGCTGGTGTAGAATCCCCCTTCTAGTTTGAACTCAGCATATCAGAGAGTAGCACTTTGGTTTTCCTCCAGTCATCCTCAGTGTCTTAGCATGCCAAGGGGATATTATAGTAGAGTTCTCACCAGTTATATGGCAGCCTGCTATTCACACATGGGCTCAGCTCACAACTGCACCTGCTGTCCATAGGCTGGTTGGATAATACTATAGCTTCTCTGAGCCTCAGTTTCCTCATCTGTGATGTGGGGATGATATCATCTTCATTCCCCACCTCCACCCTGCCCTTGGGTTGTTCTGAAATTGAGAGAATGTAGTCAAGGTGTCTAGGTGAGTATCTGACAATAGTCAGACATTAGTATTAAGGTCTGAGCCAAGAGCATAAGCTTCTACACCCAGTCAGTCATTTGGGGCTGGCTGTAATTGATCACTGGTCTTCACAAAGACTGGGAGCCTGGACAGCTGCTGCTGGCAAGAGCTCAGGGCCCTCAGGAACCTGGTGAAGCCGTGTCTGCTCTGTAGCTTCCTGTGGCTGGAGCCTCATGGCAGCGGAGTCACCTGGTTCCTGAATCAGGACCCACAGGGGAGTGCCTGTTTTCTTCAGACAGGAAAAGGGGGCTGGGCAGACAGGAAAGCACAAGACGAAAGGATCTGTGAGGCCCAGAGGGTAGGCCTTAACCAGACCAACCTCCATCTCAACATGAAGGGGGCAGGGCCAATAAGAGAACTTGACTAAACTGTTTCTGAGCTGTGTGACCTTAGCCAAGTGGCCTCATCTTTCCTTAATTTCTTGGTTCTGAAAATGAAAGGCAGTGCCACTTTTATGGGAACTACTGTAGTACTGGGCCCAGAGATGCTGGCTGAACCATCTTGTCTTTTGGGTGGCTCCTGCAGGTCTGCCGGCAAGCCCTGAAGTTCCTGGCACAGATCCAAACTCAACCCCTCATCAACCTGCAGCTGGTGAACGCCTCGCTGTATGAGCACGTGGAGCGCATGCACCTCATCGGCAGGAGCCGGGAGCAGCTGAAGCTTCTGGGGGATTACCTGGGCCTATGCCGGAGCAGTGCCCTGAAGGAGTTGAGCAAGAGGTGAGCACCTGCGCATGTGCACATTGCTGCACCCAGGCAAGGTCTCCACTCAGAGAATGCCAGAGCTGGGCGGAGAACTTCCCACTGGGCTTGTGAAATCACCACATTCTTTGGCAGTGGTTTGGGGGTTTTATTCATATGTTCGTTTATTTAACAAACATTTATTGAGATCACCCTGGACAAGCACTGGGCAAGGTAGTGTGTACAATGCAGAGCAAGCCCAGGTCCTCAGCAGACAACAGGAGCCCCAACCAGAGAGGAAGGGTGGGGAGAAAGAAAGGATATCCTGTGAAGTGCAGCTTAGGGGAGTCATAGGGAAGACTTCCTAGAGGAAGTGACTCCTAAGGTGACACCTGACCAGTGAGTAAGCGTTAGAAAGAGGAAGATGAGGGGAGACATTCCACACAAGGTGACCTGAGTGGGACATAGGGAGGTACACAAGAACTTTGGCTTCATTGGGAAAGGAAACAGGAAGGGCTATGCCCAGCCCAGCCCACCCTCATCCCTAGGTTGCTGGTGCTGTCCTTAGCAGGTTCTCCCCAACCCCATCCAGGAGCACCCACCTTCTAGAAGTTCTTCTACCTAGGGCCTGGGGCCTTTGTACTCAGGAATGGAAGATGTCACTGGCTCTCAGAGTAGACTAAGAGGTAGAATGGCTCAAGTAGTAGAGTGCCTGCCTAGCAAGCTCAAGAAACTAAGTTCAAACCCTGGTACTACCAAAAGGAAAAAAGGGGGTTGGGGATCTTCTCTGTGTCTGTCACAAACACATCTGAGCCCCAGCCCAGGCTGTGGCCTTTGGGGCTGTGCTCTCCAGGGTCCTCCAGAGGGCAGATCTTCGTGTTGGAGTCAGGCCCACAGCTGGACGTGGACTTCGTGTCTGCCTTTGCTGGATCCTTGAAGACTAGGGGAGCTCTGAGCCCTTTAGTACTACTGCCTCAACTCCACAGAGATGGTGTTATCTCCTGGAGCCCAGGTGTACTGTAGATCCCCCTGAGTTCCTCTTACTCTACTCCTCAGGCCTGTGTGCCCTGTGTCTATTCCCTGGGATCTCATGGAAATACCAGGGGTTGCTCTCTGCTAAGCAAAGGGGAGAGCGGTCTCTCCAAACCCAGCAGGCTCCCTTCCACAGGTCCAGAGGAATGGAAAGCCATGGGTGGGGTGGCTCATGCTTGTAATCCTGTCTACTCAAGAGGCTGAGATATGAGAATCACAGTTCAAAGCCAGCCTGGGCACTAAAGTTCATGGGACTCTTATCTCCAGTTAACTACTAGAAAAGGGAAGTAGCGCTGTGCCTCAAGGGATAGGGTGGTAGCCTTGAGCTGAAGAGCTCAGGAAGCTATGGTAGAGGATAGGCATCACTGGGGCAACTGGCTATGGGTGTGGGAGTCAGGGCTCAGAGATCCTGTACCCCATTGAAGGCCTTTGGATTCATCTGCCACATGGAGCGCCATTGAAGATCTTGGGAAAAGACCACTTTGACTGCAGCAGGGTGCCAGGGGTGAGAGCATGGCCCTGGGAAAGTGCTGGTGTGGTAATTTTCCCCAGAGCAAGGAAGGCCTAAGTGAGTCAGAGGGAAGGCTGAGAGGGAGACAAAGGTTGAGGTGGCATGGGCAGATCTTACTTGGCTGTGGGACATGAAGTCAGGAGTTGATCTCTGCTGGTGACAACAGAGCAGTGGGTCCTTGGAGAGAGAGAATCCTTGGCAGTCTTGGGACATGTCTCCAAAAACCACCTCTTTGGCCCTTCCAGGAACCATTGTAGCAATACCCACCAGATTTGAGTGATCCTCCTGATCGCCGACCCACGGCCCACAGATCACTCAGCTTTGCTAGGACCCTTTCTCACCCATCCCTTTGTAGGTTACAGGAGTCAGGAGCATCCTTTTCCTGTCTTCCTCTGTCTCTCAGAGAGCCCTGGCATTTCTCTCACCTCTACCCTAGCAGGCAGCCTTATGCAGGGCGCCACATGGCTCTCGTCACTGTGTGGCTGATTCAGGCCAAGATGTTCCCATTGCCCAGGTATCTGTCTGTGGAGCCAGGAGGAGTGGCCCCTCTTCCCAGGCGGTGTTCTCTCATCCGCCCAAAAACTCAGTGACACAGCCCTCACTGAGAGTGACAAGCCCTGGAAGGCCCCACGCATGGCTGGACAGAAGGCAGATGATAGGGATAATTCATCAGATCAACTCTACCCTTCCTGCCAGCTCTGAGCTCCCAAATTTTCCTATCGATAATAGTGTCTTCCTGTTCCCAGAAAGCTGCAAGTTTACTGGGAAGCCGGTGTGGTAAACTGATGGTGAGCTGGCAGCACCCTCCCCACATGGCTTGTTCAGCATAGCCCACCTGGGTAATTGTGGGATTTGCCCCCCTGCCTCACACTGGACTGTCCTGAACCACACCTGTAGCTCTTGGTTAGGGCATGGCCAAACCTCGTTCCAGGGGCCTACCAGATGTTAGGGGATCCGGGCACAGATTCCCAAGCTGCCTCTGACTTAGAGCACCCCTACCCCAGCACCACTCAGACTCACAACCCACTGGATTCTGTGCCAGGGATTTTTCTGCAGGCATTCCCTCTCCATTACTCAGGATGTATCCCCGGGGTCCTCCTGTGGCATGACGGGAACCAAGGCACCATTGACAGTCCAGCTCCCATCTCTTCCCCTCCCCCACCAGCTCTGAAATGGGATCTACTCTACCTAGAACACTTCAAGTCCTCTCACAGAGCACAGAAACCAGATACTTGAATGTCTATCCTTCATCCAAACCAAGGGCTGCAGAGGACAGTGGCTATTTCTGTCTCCAGCACTGTCCCTGGTAATGGAATTGTGGCAGTGATTCAGTTTAGTTCTGGAAGCCAGATTCCTATGCTCAAACTCCAGCTTTGACTTTGAACCAACTGTGACCTTGGGCAAATTACTTAACCTCTCTGTTTCTTCATTTTCTCAAAACAGGGTATACTGTAAGACCAGCCTCACAGGATACTGTGAGGATCAGGTAAAGGAATACATGTCAGGCTTTCGGCCCAGTTCCTGATACCAAGTGTCCACATCATCCTCAGTATTAGTCATGTTGTTACTATGTGCTGGGCACCATGCCAAATGCCTTAAATAGATTATTTAATCCTCAAAACAACACCCATTTCTCAGGAGAGGACACCTGAGGTTCAGAGAGGTTAGATAACTTGCTCAAGGTCCTGCCAGCTGGGACCCCAGGCACAGGCACGCACTTTTACTTACCCGGGAACCCAGGGTTTTCTTGCTGCAGAGCTGTGCTGAGGGCAGGAAGGCGAACAATGCAGCAGGCCCAGGCCTCGGGAGCCCCTCTAAAGAAGCTCTTGTGTTTGCTTTGTAGGCTCAACCACAGGAATTATCTCTTGGAGTCAGCTCACAAGTTTAGTGTTACTGACCTCCAGCAGGTAAGCATACCATGTTCCCCGCTCATTAACCCCCTCACACACACACAGCCCCCAAGGCTTCTCTAGGAGGGTCTCACTCCTGGAGGAATCACAGCGTGAATGGGAGCTTGGAATTTACTGAGGCTAGACCATAGTCATCAGCTGCCCCAGCCTCCAGAGCAGTGATGGGCCCTGGCCTCTAGCACACTTCAGCTTCCCAGTACAAGAATGGTAATACCCACACCCCAGCCACCTCAGGGCAGCTCCATGTGTCTTCTTACCCACACAGAGCGGAGGGGTTCTCAGGCAGGGCCCTAGGGTATTTGCAGCATAGCCACCTAAGGCCCACCTGCCCTTGCCCCCTCAGATCGCAGAGGGGGTATACGAAGGGTTCCTCAGGGCCCTGATCGAGTTCGCCTCCCAGCACGTCTACCACTGCAACCTGTGCACCCAGTGGGGCTTCATCTGCCAGATCTGCCACCACCACGACATCATCTTCCCCTTTGAGTTCGACACCACCGTCAGGTATGGGGGACCTACCGGATGCCAGGCCTCACTGCTGTGCCGGGGTCCCCAGAGCCGTCCATTCCCTGGGCTCGTAGGACGCATTCTCTTCCCTGTTGCTGGAGGCAAGGGGTCCCTGATGGTCCTGTCCTCAGTCTGTGAATAGGAGGAGGAAGGAGCAGGAGCACAAGGCCAGGTAGAGTGGCACTCGGTCTTTTCCTGCCTCCAGTTACTGCTCATTAGCCTCCAAATAGAAATGTATGCAGCCTCCCCTTGTTGCAAGGGGAATGGTTGGAGCAGCCATTCCCCTTCTGTAGGTGCAGGCATTCATTCACCCTCAGTAGGTGTTCTGGCCAGACTTCAACAGGCTCGAGTCCATTGTTGGAACTGTATTGTAAAGAGGAGTGGGAAATGAAGTAGCACTTAGTTAAAAAAAAAAAAATGGGATCAGGTGCTGGTGGCTCACACTTGTCATCCTAACTGCTCAGGAGGCTGAGATCTGAGAATCATGCTAGAGTGGGACACAGTATCAGCTTATGGGCTATGTTGTCTGAAGCAGCTTTTTGCACAAGCTGGAGGGGAAGGCATGGGGATACAGTCTGCTGGCAGCAGAGCTGCCAGAGCTCTGGCCAGCCCAGCCACAGGGCATATCTGGCACCAGCAGTGCTCTGCTCTCTCCCCAGGTGTGCTGAGTGCAAGACAGTCTTCCACCAGAGCTGCCAGGCCGTGATGAGGAAAGGCTGCCCCCGCTGTGCCCGCCGGCGCAAGTATCAGGAACAGAACATTCTCACCTAACTCCAATGCTACCTGATCCACCCAAGGCCATGGGACCTGCAGCTCCGTCTCTTCCCCTGTAAGGAAGACCCTCGGATGTGCCCAGAGCATGGGCCTCCCAGAGAAAGGCCAGGAAGCCCAACTTTTAGGCAAATGTCCTGTCAACCTTATCTCAGTTATCACCTTCTGTCTTTGAGCCAAGGCTTCCCTGGCAGTGAAATTGGGCCAGTAGAGCCACCCAGCTCCCCAGGGGCTGAATCGAGGCATGCCATCAAAGCCGCAGCAGGAAGCACTGTAGTTATTCCAATCCCGAGGAGCAGGTTGGGAGCTGATTGTGTCCGCCCAGCTCCCATTTCCGATGGGAAAACTGAAGCCGGGATGCGCAAGACCAGGACTCAAACAGCCAGCTCTTTGAACCGTGGGGCGGCGGGCCCTCACTGAGGTTCCTCTGAGGCCCTGACCTCGCTGACCCCTGTCCTTGTTGCCAGCAGGGAAGCCAGGGGGCCACGCGATGGCGGCGGACGTGGAGGGGGACGTGTACGTGCTGGTGGAGCACCCCTTCGAATACACGAGCAAGGATGGACGCCGCGTCGCCATTCAGCCCAACGAGCGCTACCGGCTGCTGCGGCGCAGCACGGAGCACTGGTGGCACGTGCGGCGCGAGCCCGGCGGCCGCCCCTTCTACCTGCCCGCGCAGTACGTGCGGGAGCTGCCCGCGCTCGGCGACCCGGCCGTCCCGGAGCCCCTGGCCTATGACTACCGCTTCGTCAGCGCGCACGCGCTCCCCGGCCCCGACGGCACTCCTGCCGACCCCCGGGGTCGAGCCAGCTCCCTGGGTGGCCCCGCGCGGCATCGGGCCACCGACCCGCGCAGCGGCCTAGCCCCGGGCCAGCCCTCCTGCTTGTACGTCCGGCCGCTGGCTCCGGTTCGGCCCGCGCAGTCCCTGGATGACCTGGCGTGCCCGGGCGCCGCGCCACCCGCAGGCCTCCTTGGGCGCAGCGGTCACGCCAAGGCCTGCAGCGTGGCGGGATCCTGGGTGTGCCCGAGACCCCTGGCGCGCAGCGACTCGGAGACCGTCTACGAGGCCATCCTGGACGTGCGCGGCCCTGGCCCGCCGCGAGACGAGAGCCCAAAGCAGGTAGGGCTGCCAAGAGGAGGCGGTGGTGGGGCGGGGGGAGGGTGGTGGTGGAGGAGGAGCGCTTGTCATTTTCCCACACGCCTCCTACCGGGCCCCCTGGCTTCCGAGAAGCCCCATGTCCGCAATGTTGAAACAGGCTCGCGAATTCTGACTTGAAATTCCCAAATGTAGAAATTTTTTGACCAAACAGCTCGAGTCGATCAGAGGCTATTGATATTATTATTGATTATATTATTGTTACTCTACCCTGCCGTCGAGTAATCTTGGACAGGTGCGTGCCCCCTGAAGTACCTTCTTAAATCCTGCCTTGTGGGTCTGCTAGCTGTGCTGGGGCAGGAGTTGGCCCAGATGAGATGATGGATGTGAAAATCAGTTGTCTGCTTCACTTGGGGGTTGCTTCAACTAGTTCATATTATTCATATATATTTCAAATATTTGGTGAGATTGTTTCAGGAAAAAGTCCGTTTCTGTTGAGGGTGATTCTCTTTCTGCTCCCCCATTCCAAATCTGGTTGTGTTAACCTGAAGTATTGAAAAGAGAATAGAGGTAGGTGTGTGTGTGTGTGTGTGTGTGTGTGTGTGTGTGTGTGTAGGAAGCTCTCCTTCAGCTTTTTCACTCAAGGCTCGCACTCTACCATTTAAGCCATAGCTCCACTTCCAGCATTTTGCTGGTTAATTGGAGACAGAAGTTTCATACTTTCCTTCTCTGGGCTGGCTTCAAATTTCAGTCCCTGAGATCTCTGTCTCCTGAGAAGCTAGGGTTACAGGCATTAGCCACCATAGGGTATGTTTTTAAACACTCTAACTGCCTACAAATGTTCACACTGGGACTGTGACATCTTCAAGTGCAGAACTTTTTAGGGAAGGGGCAGCCTGAGGTGGGTAAAGTTGCACAGTATCTGGCCTGACATCTGCCATGGTTCTGACATCTCCACCTTGTGGCCATGGCAGAGTACAGCACCTTGTGGGCTTGGACACTAGACCCTGGCCCTGCACCTCTGCCAGGGAGGGCTTCAGTCAGAATGCCAGGACTGCCCCTCAGCCCCCTCCCCCTCCCTTCACAGTAGGACAAGCTCCTAATGGAGCACTCTAATTCTCTCCACACCATAGATCCTACTAATGCTGCCCTGTGCCCACCCTCCACCCCCCACCCCACTACATACCTGAAAGTGGAGAATGACCTTAATGTTGAATCCCTGCATCTAGCCTAGAGATGACCCAGTATTTGATAAAGAGTGACAGACTCTATCCATGGCCAGGGCTCAGCAGGTCTGCCCAAGGGCCACCACTCCAAGCCTTTGGACCAAAAAGGAGACTCTCCCCCTACCCTCAGGTCCTCGCATCTCCTGAGAAAAGAAATCACCCCCAACCAGCCACCAGTCTGCTCAGTGTCACCTTTGCCCTCCTCCTTCCTTCAGCATTAGCACTTTCCCAGATGGAGGGGGTTATGGTGAGGTTGTATTCACATGAGAAACAGGGGTGTCTGCCAGAGACCTGAGTGGTAGACAGACACTGCTGCCTGGTCCCATTTGTGGTCCTCAAGGACTCACTTAGCATCTCTGGTCCCATTGTCTCATCTGTGCTAAGTGTAATGGCACAAGGATCACACTACCTGTGATCACACTTGACTCCCGGTCAACTATGGCTCTCCCTGACACCCTGTCCTGAGCAAACTCCAGGGTTGTGGAATTGGTGCTCCCTCTGGGAAGGAAACCCCACCCATGCACTTCCTTGTTCCAGGCAAACAGCCAGGGATGGGAAGGAATTTCCTGAAAGGTGAGCCTGCCTCTTTCCCCCAGAGGATGCAGATGTGGGGTGTCCCCTCCCCCACTCACTTGTTCATGATGCATGAACTGACTGAATGCTGGCCAGGCGCCAGGTGAGCCTTTAATCTGGAGATGACTAAGACAGGGCTACCTACCTGAGATGCCCGTTTTGTGGGACAGGCGACCAGTGGAAGGGAATAGATGCTTCTATCAGGCATGGTACAGGCCAGATTGGTACAGGTGATGGAGCTACTCTGTGGGTCCTGTGGAACATGGGTGGGGGAGGTTTGGGCACCCAGGGATTGCCTCCATGCAGTCCTATGCAGCCTGGCTAGCACTCAGAGATGGGGCATGGGTTTGGCACGGCTGGCATCTGCTCCTCAAGCAGGGACACCTCAAGCAGAAGCATTGAGCTTTTGCCAGGGATTTGGACTTTACTCTGTTGCTATTGGAAGGCTCAGTCTGAAGAAAGGAGGAGTCTTGAAGAAAGAGCCCTATAGCCAAGGCTGTAAGAATGGCCAAGGAAGCTGGGAAGGTGGCTTAGTAGTAGAGTGCTTGCCTAGTATGCATGAAGCCCTGGGTTTGATTCCTCAGTACCACATAAACAGAAAAGGCCAGAGTGACACTGTGGCCCAAGTGATAGAGTACTAGCCTTGAGCAAAAGAAACTCAAGGAGAGTGCCCAGGTCCTGAGTTCAAGCCCCAGGACTGGCAAAAAAAAAAAAAAAAAGAACAACCAAGAACCTTTGTGGTCTCCTGGGCTGGTGATGGGAGCTTCGGCAGGGTCTAACTGCAGGGCTGGGGGAAGGACGGGGTTATTAGATTGAGTGCTTAGCTTCTCACATACACTAACCAGCAGACAGGGTGGGGTTTGCTGAGGGCATGGGGAGAAGTGGGGCAAAGGAAATTCCTGGGGAGCACACTTTGATGGAGTTAGCAGAAGGAATAAAATGTGCTAGAGAGGAAACAGCCAGGGAGCAAGGAAGAAAAGCAGGAGTGTGCTGACCAGAAGCCAAAGAAAATGTCCAGAGAAAGGGAGAGGATAATGATGCCAGGTGTGTTGGCACATACCTGCAATCCCAGCTACATGGGATGTAGAGGCAGGAGAACCTTGAGTTTGAGACCAGTCTGAGCACAAAGGTAGGTCTCAAAAACTGAAGAAAAGCCAAAAGATTTATAAGTATAGCTCAAGTATTACAGTACTTGCCTAGAATGCTCGAAGTCCAATATACAGCACCCCCAAAGGAGTGCAGAAAAACGGAAAGGCTAAATTTGAAAAAGGCCTTTGGACGTTTATCTGAAGTGGCCACTAGAGGGCCAGCTGAGGGCAGAGGGCAGTGGGTCAAGGGTAATAGATGCAGCTGGAAAGGGTTGGCAGGGGAGGAGGGAGAATTAAGGATGGAGGACAGAGGCTCCCCTGAGTTTAAGTGATAGAGCTGGTGAGGGAGAGGCTGAGGAGATAGGATTTCTGGGGGGGGGGGAAGATGTGGCCCAGAAGCACACATACCAAGATGGAGATGACACAGGCACAGGGCCTTTGGGGAAGGTGGGATCAGCTGGGTCTCAGCAGACCACTCTGCAGGGCCAGGGACCCTGCCGATGACAGTGTTACATACTCTTGCTATTCACCAGTCACTCAAGCAGCAGTGTAGGCTGCTCACCAAAGGGGCATAAAATGCAACAATACAATGTCCCTCCAAGGCCTATGCTGTGGGCTAGGGTCCTAGCTGCTAGCCTAGGTGTACAGAATAAAACATGCTGAGAGGTCTTATGTCTAGTCAAATGTCCCATAGTCTGAGTGTCTAGGCTGCATCTAGCCAAGTCCGTTCTAAGCTTGTTGATCTCACACTCCACCCTGGCTAACATGCCTCAGCCAGGCAGCCTTTAGGGTTGACTACACTGTGCCTCTTCTGCAAGAATAGCACAAACTGGTGGGGGTTGGGGGGGGAATGGGGACCAAGACAAGTGGAAGGGAATCAATATATGTGAATTAATGCACCGTCTATCTGGCAAATATCATGTAACCCTTCTATTAATTACAATAAAAATATATGAAAAAAAAGAATAGTACAAGCTGCAGTGGGTCAAATGCCCCCAAATTTATATGGGGTTAGGGCTAGGGAAGAAGGCCCCAGCAGCTCCTTCAAGGAAACAAGGCAGCCACCAGGTGGCCTCTGCACCCCTCCCCCAAGGTGTGGCCACCATCCCTGGCCCAACCCCAGAGGTGGGGCACCTCAGGGCAAGATCTGGAAAGGAGCCCGCCTCTGCTGCCCTGGCATTGGCCGCTGGCAGGACAGAATTACAATCCTGCATTACAACTTCTTGGACAAACAGGCAGGGAGGCACCACACCTGAGCCTGCCCTGGACAGAGCCCCAGGGTCTCTGGTTCTTCCCTTCTCTTCTACCAGGAACTTTGAGTGACCCAGGGAACTATGGGAGTGCTGGGAGAAAGGAGGGTAGGCTAGGGTTTTTCTTTACCCCTGCCCTTCCCCACCCCCATATCTGGCTTGTACACTTCCTGGGATAACCTCTTTTCAATAGACTCACTTACCTGTCTCCCCACTTCAAGCGAGCTGGAAGTGGTGGAAGGGGTTGGTAGGAGCAGGGAATATAGCCCAAAATAAGGGGATCCAATGAGACGCCTTGTCCCTCCTTTCTCTTCAACCTGATTCCTCTCACCCCACTTGTCTCCTTCTAAAGCCAATGATTTCTTCACATTGGACTTGGCTTCTCCCCCCACCCCTCACCCCACCACCTGATGACCCAGGAATTTAGTGCTCAGCTTGACCTGGCTTGGGAATGAGCAAGTTCTTGGGGTACCCCCTCCTCCCTTCACCATACTTTCCTGGATACCCAGAGCTCTCACCACGTACATCTCCCTCCACATGCAGGCTGGGATGTGGCCTTTTGTCCTCTGAGCAGCTCCCTGGAGCCTGGGTTAACTGTCACCCCAAGTTTCTGGTTCCCTTCAGCTCAGAGGCCACAAGTTAGGTTTTGGACTAGCTCTCTCCTTCCTGCTTCCTGATGAACCGAGCAGTTGGCCACCTCTGAACCCATTTTCTCACCCTTTTAGAGCTGTGCAGTGTGAGAAGGGATGGAGTTCAGTGCTGAGTGCCAGCTTCAGTTGGCTTGGTCAGTGCCAGATACTGCAGTGGTGGAAGGCCCTGGTTGTGATGATTTGGGGGGGGGGGGGTGGCAGGAAATGTGCTCTATGGCAGCTTTGGCAGGATTGGAAGCTGGACCTGGGCAGATAAGCAAGGGGATTGAGGGCAAAAGTGTTCCTGGTTACATTCAGGAACCTGTTTCTAAATTGAGGAAGAATTCTGCTGTTGAGGGGTTTCCAGAATGCTGTCCAGGTGACCCCTGGGGAGCCACCAGCCTCCTCTGCTTCTGGCTGGAGGGCCCTTGTGAGACAAACAGGTGAAGTAGCACCTGCCTCTAGTCTTGGGGAGCAGAGGAACCAGCAGGAGCTACCTTCAGATACTTCCTGGTCACAAGAGTGGAACGCTCCTGGGTCTATTCCAATGTGTGAATTGCTATAACCCCTACCCCCATAAAATGATTTAATCTCATTGGAAATGTTTGGATAGCAGGGACATTTCCGTCTATTTCTGCTAGCATTTGGGTTTCTGCGGGTGTGTGTGTTCCATTTCCTAGGTTTTTGTGGTAGGTTTCCATGGTCACTTGTGTCACAGTGGGATGATGCTTCCTGCTTTCTAGCTTGCGCTTATATTCCCAGGGAGGAAAGGGTGATGCTGTGCAGGCACTGGGAAGGTAACAAGAAGTAAGGCCCTTGCCCTCCAGTAGCTTGCTGTCCAGGAGACAAGACTGGCCAACAAGCAGGGTGCGGGTGCTTCACACCTATAGTCCTAGGGAAGAAATCTCCAATTAACCCCCCCCCACACACACACACACTAAGAGACAGCACCTAGACCCTGAGTCCATGCCCTAGGACTGCCCAGGAAAAAAAAAAATATATATATATATATATATATATATATATATTGTGGGTTTGTTTGTGTCTGAACAAATAATTTTGCTAAGTTTTCATAGACATAAAGAAAAAATGTATATTCTCTATTTAAAGAACATAATGTTTCCTGTAGATAAATCGAGTTTATTGGTTATTCAGACTTTTACACTCAGGGCTGAGAGTTTGGCCTAGTGGTAGAGTGCTTGCCTAGCATTCACGAAGACCCGGGTTCAATTCCTCAGTACCACGTACATAGAAAAAAGCTGGAAGTGGTGGTAGAGCTCTAGCCTTGAGACAGTCCAAGAACAGTGCTCAGGCACTGAGTTCAAGCCCAGGACTGAGAAAAAAAAAAAAAAAAAAGACTTTTATGTCCTTAGAATGCTTTCTGTTTTGTTTTGTTTTGTTTTTTTTTTTTTGCCAGTCCTGGGCTTGAGCTCAGGGCCTGAGCACTGTCCTTGGACTTTCTCAAGGCTAGAGCTCTACCACTGGAGCCTCAGCACCACTTCCGGCTTTTTTCTATGTATGTGGTACCAAGGAATCGAACCCGGGTCTTCATGCATGCTAGGCAAGCACTTTAACCACTAGGCCAATCTCCCGGCCCTCTTTTCTTTTCTTTTACGTAAGTACTGGGGCTTGAACTCCAAGCCTGTCCCTTAGCTTTTTTTTTTTTTTTTTTTTGCCAGTCCTGGGCTTAAGCTCAGGGCCTGAGCACTGTCCTTGGATTTTTCTCAAGGCTAGAACTCTACCACTTGAGCTTCAGCACCATTTCTGGCTTTTTCTAAGTATGTGGTACCAAGGAATTGAACCCGGGTCTTCCTGCATGCTAGGCAAGCACTCTACCACTAGGCCAAACTCCCAGCCCCCTTAGCTTTTTTTTTACTCAAGGCTGACACTCTACTACTTGAGCCACTAGTCCATTTTCATTGTTGCTGGTTAATTGGAGATAAGAATCTCACCAATTTTTCTGCCTGTATTGCTTTTGAACTACAGTCCTCAGATCTCATCCCCCTGAGTAGCTAGAATTACAGGCATGAACCTGTAATCTGGGTTTTATAATTAGTGGTAATGCTATTGGGAGCATACAGACTTTGTTCTGATGGAAGCTGTCCAGTCATTACCTGCTGTCTATCTTCAACCTATTTTGGGGTTTAACTTTCTATTTCGCCCTTCTATTTGGCTTTATATTTTACATTTGCCTAGCATCTCTTGGTATCCTTTTCTTTCAACCATAATCATCTATTTAAAGATCACCTTTCTGGTATGTGTGACATGGCAGTACTTTTTCACTGAAACTCATTCTGCAAAGCAAGAATCCAGTCTCCTGACATTTCATTTAATAACTCTTATCCTTTGCTTGGTTTTATTATTTCTGACATATTTCAGATGTATTGGTTGACCTTGTGGGGAATTTCTGCTCTGATCGGGTTGCTATTGATTTTCTTTTACTCTGGATTCTGTTTTCTATTCATTAGTAGCTTCTGCCCACCATCCCTGGGGTCCCTAAACCAAACTCATGTTTTATAGACTGTGTACTGCTAGGGCTTCTTGTCAGTGCTCCCATCTGGAACCCACAGAGCCTGCCAGTCTGTTCACTCCTGTCATTTTCAGCTTAGGGGAAAATCTCTTCATTGCCAGTTTATTTCTTTTATTTCTTCCTTCATTTGCATGCTAGCTCTCCTGACTGGATTCCACTTGCTTATCTTTTCCCTCTTTATATTTCTAGGTCTGTGTACTTGGGTTCTGACATTTGAGATCTATCTTCTGCTTGAATTCCCAGGCCACACATTTGAATCTCAGGGTGAAAACCTTTTTCCTTCAGTTAGTACTATGGTATCTTTTAAGTCCTTGAAAAATGCCCCTTTTAGTAGTACTGAAGCTTGAACTTAAGGCCTTATGCTTGCTAAGCAAGCCCTCTACTACTTCAGTCATGTTTGCAGTCCTGTTTGTGTTAGCTGTTTTTCAGATAGTCCTGTTTGTGTTAGCTGTTTTTCAGATAGGGTCTCCTACTTTAGCCCACGCCAGCCTGGAGTGAGATTCTCCTACTGATACCTATTTATAGCTGGAATGACAATGTTAAGAAGATGGGTCTTATTCTTTTTTTGTTGTTGTTTTTGTTTTTTTGTTTGTTTGTTTTTGGTCTGGGCTGGTCTTAAATTGCAGCCCTGTCCATCTTTACCTTTGAAGTAGCTGGGCTTGTGTTGGGAGCCAGAGTGGAATCAAACTGTACCTTGATTTGCATCAGACAATGGCTTTATTGTCTTATTGGTTTCTGGCCTTATTCTGTTTAAATGACCTGAGATTTACCATATGAATGTAACACCTGGAAGTTCCCTGGGTCTGGAGGAGGGAAGAAGCTGGAGTGAAAAATAAACGCGGCAGTCTTTACCTGGACTGCGGACATCCCGGACCCGGTGTGTCTGTCTCTCTTCTATTTCTTCCTAGTCCTTGCCCCCTATTTCAGGAACCCCAATCTGCGAACCCTGGGGGCTTGCAGGCAGAAGCCACCACATCTGACCTTCTTTCTTCTCTTTTCTTCTTTCTTTTTTTGGGGGGAGGGGGGTCAGTTGTGGGTGTTGAATTCAGGGCCTGGGTGCCATCCCTTGGCTATTTCATTTAAGGCTAGTGCTCTATCACTTTGAGCCACAGGTCCACTTCCAATTTTCCAGTAGTTACCTGGAGATGAGAGTCTCACAGACTCTTGCCTAGATTGGCTTTGAACTGCAATCCTCAGATCTCAGCACCCTGAGTAGCTAGGATTACAGGCATGAGCCACCAGTGCCCAGCCTCTTTTCTTTCTTTTTAATTTAATGTTTGGCTTGACCTAAGTCTCCTTAAGAGGCCTTTTGTTTTTTAAGTTGTAGTTTCAGTTCCTAGTGAATCTATCTACTTGAATTTTCCCCCCCTAATTATGGGGCTTGAACTCTGGGCCTGGGTGTTGCCCCTGAGTTCTTCTGCTCAAGGCTACTGCCTTACCCCTGGAACCACAGTACCACTTCTGATTTTCTTGTGGTTAATTGGAGATAGGAGTCTCACAGACTTTAGTGCCTGGACTAGCTTTGACCCGCAATCCTCAGATCTCAGCCTCCTGAGTAGCTACAGTTACAGGCACGAGCTACCGTGCCCCACTCACTTGAATTTTCTTTACAACTCATAGTACATTTAAAAACAAATGCTTTTCTTTTTTGGTAGCACTGGAGTTTAGTAGGCATGAGTACGAGGCAGTTGTGGCAACACACTTATCAAACAGTAAGCCTTCCTTTTTTGTCTGTGTTGCTAACATTTGAACTCAGGGTCTGAAACTTACTAAGCAAGCACTCTACCCCTTACACTACACTTCCCATCCTTTTTTGTGCTATATTTTGTTTTGTTTTGGTGATACTGGTGCTTGGATTTAAGGCTCCTACCTGCTCAGTTTCCTTGCATGGCTAGCACTCTCCCATTTTAGGCCAAAACATCAAGCCTGACATTTTATTGGTCATTTTGAAGATGGAGACTAACAGACTTGTCTTCCCAGGATGGCCTGAAACTAGGCTCCCTGAATCTCAGCCTCCTATGAACCTAGAAGGCAGGTATACTTCACCATGACCAGTAGTAAGCTGAGAAGTGGTCTCAGAATCTTTTCTGCCCAGGCTGGCCTCAAACTCCAATCTACCTATTGTTAATCTTCCAAGTAGCTAAGGGTCTATCAACTCCCAGGAGTTCTCCCTGCCCCCTGCCTCCCCTGCATTTCCAGGCTTAAGGACAGGATGAGCCTTGCTCATCTGTTTTAGTTTTCCATCCGCTCCTAGAGATGCAGGGTCTGGTACAAGGCCACCCCGTACCAGACATCCACCATAGTGGTACCTAATAAGATTAGCACAAGTTCCTCAATGTCATGTCATAAGACCCAAGGCAGGGTTTCATTTCCTATTCTCCTAATCCATCACTCTCTCAGTGAACTCAATTCATTTCAGATGTAGCCAAAGGCCACCCATTCTACTTGTTTGTGTCCTCCAACCCTCTTAAGCAACTGCATCCTTTCCTTGGCTTGGTATTGGTGAATTCAAGAAAACAGATAAGATCTGTCTGCCATGTGTGGGTGCACTTCCGGGGCGAGAGGGGTGTACCCGTGGTCCCAACACCACTTAAGAACTGGTCCTCTGAGCTGGTAGGATCATCAGGCTCAAAAACAACTGATGTGGTGGATGATCCCTGGCTTCTGCCAGGAGGAGAGCGAAGGCAACTTTGATTTGGGACCTGTTGGGCTACAGGAGCCCAGAGATAGAGCTATGTCCTTTACCTCGCATGCAATGCACATACGGTAAGGTGAATAGCAAGGTGACGCTCCAGTGCTGAGGGAGCCTGGACCTGAGAGGCTGAGGAAGAGGAAGAAAACCAAAAGGCATAACTCTGCAGGCAGGGCACATAGCTTTCTTTCTTTCTTTCTTTCTTTTTTTTTTTTTTTTTGTCTGTTGTAGGGGTTGAACTCAGGGCCTGGATGCTGTCCCTGGGGCCTTTTTCTCAAGGCTAGTGCGCTACCATTTGAGCCATAGCTCCCAGCTTTTTGCCAGAATCTTATAGACTTTTTTTTTTGTCCTAGCTTGCTTTGAACTGGGACTCTAAAATCTCAGCTTCCAGAGTAGCTAGGATTATAGGAATGAACCACCAGCACCCCTGCACACTTTTTTTTTTTTTTTTTTTTTTTTTTTTTTAAGAAACAGAGTTTGCGGAAATGGCAAAAGGACCAAGATGACAGAGAAAGAGGCTCTCTACCTTCCTTATGAGAGACCTCTCCAGAGGAAGTGGAGGCTCTGAGGGTTTGATCAGGCCTTCCACTAGAGGACAGGGGAAAGAATGAAGGAAACACAGTTGCAGATGTGTTTGGGGTGTGAGCAGAAGGTGGTTTATTCTTTTCCCACCTCCCTGGCTTGAATCAAAACCACAGCCTTCACCAGCTGGGAGGTTCTTTGATGGGTCATTTCTGATTACCACAAGCCCCAGTGGGCCTTGCTGGGCCTCTGCCACCCTGGCTTACAGTACAGGTGTCCTGAGCCAGTGAGGAGCCTCACCCCAGATCCAGCCCACAGGGAGGATCTGGCCAGCCACTGAGGTCATCAGTAGCTTGGAGCAGAGTCCAGTGCCAATGGTGTCCAATCGAAACCCCACATTAGAAAAGCAGAAGCACACCCTGCTTTCTCACCATATCCCTGTGGGTGTGGGAACTCAGCGGCCTGCTGAGCTTTCACAGAAACCAGCCCTGGAGGCAGGAAGAAGGACAGGCCCTTTAATACAGCTGTAAAAATGGAGGCCCCGAAATTCCAGCATTAGCCAAGCACCAGTGACTCATACTTGTGATGCTAGAGACTGAGGAGGCTGAGATCTGATGATCACCATCTGAAGCCAGGACCACCCCCACCCCCCCCCCCCAGGAAAGTCTATGAGACTCTTATCTCCAATGAGCCACTAAAAAGCCAGAAATGAAAGTATGGCTCAAGTTGGAGAACCTCAGCCTTGAGTGGAAAAGCTAGGGGACAGCCCACAGGTCCTAAGTTCAAGCCCCAGTATGAGATGTTCCAGCGTTGCTCAGAGAGAACCTGGGGTACAGTCTACCCAAGAATGCATGTTACTAGACTCCTGCTCCATTGTTTTCCTTCATTTAGCACACTATACTGCATGCCTCAAGTAAGGAGATTCCATTGAGCTGTGCTTATCTGAATCACAGAGGTAGCAGCAAAATGCTCTGCCCAGCCCCCAACTCAAGCCAGTTCCATTAGAATTAAATGGGCATGCTTCCCCCCACCTCAAGCACACCTCTGACGACCCCACATGGTACCACCATCCCTCTCCCCCTGCACATTGGTGGACATGTAGTTTTGAGCCAGGCTTTGATACACACAGAATGAGCCCCAACTACTATCCTGGAGGAGACATGGGGAAGGACTCAGGGTTTGACACCATTGATCTCTTTGAAACTAAAAGCACAGTCTGTCCCACCCTCCCTCCACCCAACCTGGCTGTCACAGAGTAGACTCAATGAGGAGGCTGTGTGACCCTCACCTGCCCCAAGCCAGATCCGGGGCTGACTTTCTGCTTTGAGACTCCTTCCTTCCTTCCTTCTTTCTTTTCTTCCTCCCTCCCTCCCTCCTTCCTTCCCTTCACTAGGGATCAGACCCAGAGTCTTGTACATATTAGGCAAGTGCTCTACCACTAGAGCTGGAGCTATACCCTTAGCCAATTTGGTTTTGAAGCAGGGTCTTGCCATTACCTTTGTCCTAGACTGGTCTTAAACTTGAGATCCTCCTGTTTCTGACTCCTGAGTAACTGGAATTACAGGTATACACCACCACCAACACACACACAAACACACACACACACACACACATGTACCCCAATACAATACAGGAGCTTGAACACAGGACCTTAGGCATTGTTTGACACTCTGCTGAGCATGAGCAGTGGCTCACACCTGTAATCTGAGGATCAAGGTTCAAAGCCAGCCTGGGCACAAAAGGACCTGAGACTCTTACCTCGAATTAACCTCTAGAAAATGGGAAGTGGGGGCTTAATTCAAGGGTAGGGTGGTAGCCTTGAGCTGAAGAGCTCAGGGACAGCGCCCAGGCTGCCCAGGCTGAGTTCAAGTCCCATCACACACACACACACACACACACACACACTCAAAAGGTTGACACTCTACCACTTGAGCCACAGCTTTAATCCAGCTATTTTTATGGTTAATTGGATATAAAGAGTCTCATGAACTTTCTTGCCTGGGTCAGCTTCAATCTTTGATCATCAGATCTCAGCCTCCTAGGATTACAGGCATGAGCCACAATGCTCAACTTCCTCAAAAATAAAATACTTTTGAGATAGTCACCTCTAAGTAGCAAAAGCTGTCCTGGAACTTGATATGTAGCCCTACTTCAGCTTCCCAGATGTCAAGATTATTATTGGTGTGTGCTTCCACGCTAGTATAGTTTTGCCTTTCATCCCAGAGAACAAGATTTTCCAGTTGTGCCGGGTATGGTGGCTCATGCCTATAATCCTAGCTACTCAGCAGGCTGAGATCTGAGAATCATGGTTCGAAGCCAGCCGGGGCAATACAAAGCCAAGAGACTCTTATCACCAATTAATCACTAGAAAATGGGAAGTGGGGCTGTGGCTCACGGGCAAGGCAGTGGCCTCACTACATATATGAGACTAGAAACACACTACATATATGAGACGTCTTTCTCTGCACCCTTGGATTGGAAGGAGTGATTGATTTGCTCTGGGGTTTGAACTTCTGGGGAGACCAGCCATGAGCTCCCTAGGGCAGAGGACAGCAGAGGCCCCAGCCTTTCTTCACTCTTTCCTAGTGTCCCATCCTCACTGCATGAGTGTCCTTGTGTCCTGAGCCCACAGGGGTATAGGAGAAGAGAAGTCAGGGGCGGAAGTAGGCCTGGAAGAAAAGGGAGCCAAAATACCACATGGTCCTTGAGTCTGGCAAGACAAGCACCATGCGTGCGTGCGTGTGTGTATGTATGTGTATGGTGTGGGGGGGAGAGCGGGGGCAAGGCAAGTAGCTTGGAGAGAAAGAAAACACACTTAGGGTGTATTGTGTCCACTGCGTGTGGCTAGGGTCTTAAGACACACCTGCTTGAGGGGACAGAGGGAAGAGAAGTTGGGGAGGAAAAGAGGGAAGGAGGTCCCCTTCCTCAATGAGTAGGGGTGAGGCCCATAAGAATGGGAGATGTTGACACACCGGAGTGGAAGGCAGATACAGCTTGTTGACCAAATCTGAAAGAGACAGATCCAGGGTCCAGGCAGGCAGATAGTGATATGGTCCAAACCTCTTCTCCCTTCCCCCCTCTTAGTGGCTGGCAGGGTCCAGACACCCTCCTCCCATGTCTGCACAGACCCCTTCCTCTTTGGGAGCCCCTCCCCCTGCACAGGCTTCCTCTTTCCCTTTTCACCCTCTCTGGGTCTTGGGGAGTGGGTGGCCACTCACTGACTTGTTCCAAACGCCGGAGCTACTAACCAAGTCAATATAGGCCTGAACCCCGAGCTGCCCCTTCTGCCTGCACTGTGTGCTTCCTCCTAGCTCCTCCATGGCTTAAATGGGACAGCTATACAGGCTGCTCTGGGCTACATCTGGGCCTGGTACCAGTTCTGCTGGGTCCTCAGATCCTTGTGTGGGGCAATCAGAAGAGTGAGGAGTGCAGATAACACCCCAAACCAGCACCCCCACCCGGCCTGCCCCATCAAGCAGCCTCTGTCTCAGGCTGCACTTCCGCAGCCTGACAGGAAACCCACAGCAGTCTCAGCCTCCCACCATATCAAGACAACTTCTTATTTCTCAGTTGCCCTGTGCCAGCTGGGGTTGTGCCCCTTGGCTCCACCCCCAAAACTTTCCCAGGCTTCATCCTAAGAGCTCCAAGCAACCAGGATAGTGGATATGATTGCCAAACTGTCCAGGAGGCAGAGTCCGGCACTGCGGGCACAGGTAGGGAGGGAGGACGTTGGTGGCCAGCTCAGCCTCTGCTGGGATGGCAGAATGCTTGGGGGCGGGGATGGGGGTTCCTGGCAGGCCACATCCCCACCTTGGTAGGGGCCCCAAGGCTGGGGCTCTTCCTTTCCTGTCTCTTTCTTTCTCAGAGGCCCTGCTTGTCTGAGAGCGCCGTGGAGACATTGTAGGGAACTGGACTTGGAGCTGGAGAGGCAGGACCACCACCTGCTTGGGGACAGGCTAGGGAACTGGAGGCCAGGGGATCACTACCATGAGCAAGTGAGGAGGGGCTGCTGCTGTGGTAGAGCCAGGGTCTGTCTTGACTCAGTCCTCTGGCCTGAGATAGAAAAGCCACTTCCTCTTACCCTCTTGATTTCTGTTGTGTTCCTCTCTAGGATACAACTCGAGCCACAGGTACCACAGTCAGATCCTTGTTTTCTGGGCAAGGCACTGCCAGGGGGAAAAAGAAAAGGGAGAAAAAAGGCAGATCTTAGCACTGAGGGAGTGTACTGAAGTTCCAGAACTAAAGGGACCTTAAGGTTGTTGTAGTCCAACTCCTCCTCCAGATCTGCAGCATTGAGAAAGGAAGTAGACTTGGCCTGCTTGCCACTGGGGGCCCCACTGGCCCCAACCCCCAGGAGTCTGTCAACTTTGCCCTCAGGTAGCTCTGATACCCCTAAAGGAGAGGAGGGGGAGGGAGGGAGGGAGAGGGAGGGAGGGAGGGAGGGAGAGGGTGAGAGAGAATGTATGTATCTGGAATCTTGTGACAAGGACCAGAGTGAGTCTAGAAGGACTCGGGACCTCGTCAGGATGTACTGACAGTTTACATGGGTGGCAGAGCTTACTGTCCCCCAGGAGAGATCTCTGAGATCTGAACATTTTGTGTGCGCACATACACACATGCATGCCAGTCCAGGGGCTTGAACTCAAGGCCTGGACACAATCCCTGAACTTTGGTTGCTCAAGTCTAACACTCTATCATTTGAGCTATATAACTCTGTTTCTGGCTTTGGAGACATTAATTGGAGATGAATCTTACAGGGGCTAGGAATCTAGCTTAGTAGTAGAGTGCTCGCCTAGCATGCATGAAGCCCTGGATTCAATTCCTCAGTACCACATAGAAAAAGCTGAAAGTGACACTGTGGCTCAAGTGGTAGAGCACGCTTGCTCAGGGACAATGTCCAGGCCCTGAGTTCAAGCCCCAGGACTTTCCAAAAAAAGAATGAAAAAGAATCTTACAGACTTTCCTGCCTAGTCTGACTTTCTGAAACCTTGATCTTCAGATCTCAGCGTTATGGGAATGGGCCACAGGCAACCTGACAAGATCTAGACTTTTGTTTTTGTCCTGCTTAGGTTGGGGCTGAACTTGCTCAATGGGCTGTGCTGCCTAGATGCGTCCCCTTCCCACAGAGCCGTGTTCTTCTTTCTATCTGTCCCCATTCTACTACCATAGCTTTGAACCTGCCATGTACAGAGCCCAGGGAAGAAAGTGGATTAAGAGAATGGCTGCCATATTTATAATAGAGTCATAAAGCGATCATTAAAAGTTCACTGTCTTGTAGTGCTATGGCTCAAGTGCGAGAGTGCTAGCACCAGGCCCAGAGTTCAAGCCCCACAACAGATGAAAAAAATAAATCTCATTACCATTAAAAGTTTACTGTCTTCAAATGTACATAATTTTGTTGGAGACTGCCTCAGGGTCTCTTAACTTGCTGTCTAATACTTTTAATATGATAGCTTAGTAAAAAAGTTTTAGGCCGCTTACTTTGTGCTAAGAGACATCTGGATCATTATCTTTATTTACTGGCTGCTTTGCTCTGTGTCAAGAAGCGCCTGGACTGGTATCTTGACAGTTAATTTAGAAACTATTCTGATTTACGCTGTGTTATCTCGACAGGTCACTTGCTCCATCTTCTGTCTTCCCAAACCCCCTTTCTCTGCCTATAATGAATCTTGCAAAGTAAAAATTCTGCTGCGCTAGCCCCTGCTTTAGAGCCCTATATAAACCCCCTCTGACTTTCAATAAACAGACCTTGATCAGAGCACTGTCTTGGTCTCATTCTTTGTGTTTGTCTGTCCCACTCATTTAGGTATGGTTCCCTCTCGGGTCTCAGTTGACTGAACCCCGCGGGCCGGGGCATAATTTCCCAAAGAGAATATGGTGAAATGCTGATTGGGTTTCAATGGATTTGGGCTCAGGTGAAGAGGTATTCACAGCCTTTGAGTCATGATTATTTTTTACTTTTTCTGTTATGTGGTACTCAGGAAATTGAACCTAGGGCTTCATGCATGCTAGGTGAGTACTCTACCACTAAGCCACATTACCAGCCTCTTCTTTCTCCTCCTCCTCCTCCTCTTCCTCCTGATCCTCCTTCTTCTTTCTTCTTCTTTTAGTTGCTCATGGAGCTTGAACTCAGGACCTGGGCACTATCCCTGAGCTTTTCAGCTCAAGGCTAGCATTCTACTACTTTAAGCCACAGAGCCACTTCCAGTTTTCTGATGGTTAATTGGAAATAAGAAACCGACTTTTGTACCCAGGCTGGCTTTGAACCGTGATCCTCAGATCTCAGCTTCCTGAGTAGCTAGGATTATTATAGTTGCAAGCCACTAGCACCCAACTTGAGTCATGATTTTTTTGTTGTCAGTGCTGGGCCTTGAACTTAGGGCCTAGCACTCTTGCTTGGCTTTTTAGCTCAAGGCTGGTAATCTACCACTTGAGCCTCAGCTCTACATCTGGCTTTTTGCTGGTTACTTGGACCTAAGACTCTCATTCTCATGGATTTATCTGTGCAGGCAGTGTGAAAATGTAACGGTGGAGTTGGAGGTATGGCTCATTTGGTAGAGTACCAGCCAGTAAGCAAAAGTTGAGTCCTAGTCTCAAACAAAAAAGAAAAAGAGGGCTGGGAGTTTGGCCTAGTGGTAGAGTACTTACCTAGCATGCACAAAGACCTGGGTTTCATTCCTTGGTACCACATACCTAGAAAAAAGATGGAAATGTAGCTCAAGTGGTAGAGCTCTAGCTTAGAGAAAGCCCAAGGACAGTGCTCAGGCCCTGAGGTTAAGCCCCAGGACTGACCCCCAAAAAAGGGAAAAATGGTATCAGTGTCCTGGGGAATACCAGAGGAATTCAGGAGTGGTCTCTAAGCTGGCACCTGAGCTGATCTTGAAGGAGGAGTAGGAGTCAGCCAGGTGAGAAAGGAGGAAGGTGGGCCCAGGCAAGCTGAGACTGAGCCAACGCCTACAGGTCACACAGCTAGAGAGGGTGGGGACCTGTAACTACCCAGAGCTACTGGAGCTTAAAAGTTCAAGGCAAGAGGCAAGGAGGGGCAGGAAATCAGGCATAAGCTCTGGGCAGGTGATAGATGGCCTCTTGTACCTAGCTAAGAGCTTAGACTTTGCCCTGCAGCCAGCAGGGAAGCATGAGGTGGGAATCAGGCCAGCTTCTGTTCTTTGAGGGCATAAACGCTGCAGGCTTGTATTCCATGTGATCAGCCACCCGTGATAAACCCCTGGTTTCCCTGCTTCCCCCTTCCATTCTCCAGTCCATCTGGCTGTCATCTCTCTCCTTATCTGGATATGATTTTGACACCTACAAAGCAACCCCATATCCAAAAGTAGTACTGATTCTAATCCCAGAGCTTCTGGAAATGAGAGGGAAGGAAAGTGAGAGCTTATGGAGGGACTGATTGCGTTGTGAAAGGGGACTACAGAAGGAGTGACCTCATTCCTTCACTTGCCTCTGTAAGTGAAGTCAGGTATAAGACCTGGGCTACTGATGATTTTGCTGCTGCTGTTGTGCTGCTACTGGGGGCTTGAACTCTTCTCGCTTAGCTGTTTCACTAAAGGTTGCCACTCTACCACTTGAGCCACACTTCTACTTCCTGCTTTTGGCAAGTTAATTGGAGATAAGAATATCACAGATTTGTATTTCCCCTTCCCCCACCCCTCTCTGTCTTCTCTGCCCTGGGAGCAGCTCTTCTGTCACAACCCCCTTAAAAATGTATGCCTGCTCAAGTTTGCCTCTACTCCCTCTTTGGTCTGGAGCTGCTGAGACGACTACTGTCTGCAGTGGTACTGAACAGACCAGAGACACTTGACAGACAAGAGCCACAGCTTAACAGGCCCACGTCCCCTGACCTCACTTGTCCCCAGCCGCAGCTTCCAAACCAGTGCCATTTCAAGGGACATCGATGCAGCAGCCAAGTTCATTGGAGCTGGGGACACCACAGTTGGGGTGGCTGGCTCTGGGGCTGGAATTGGCACAGTGTTTGGGAGCCTTATCTTTGGTTTTGCCAGGAACCCTTCTCTGAAGCAGTAGCTCTTCTCCCATGCCTTTCTGGGCTTTGCCCTCTCGGAGGCCATGGGGCTCTTCTGCCTGCTGGTGGCCTTTCTCATCCTCTTTGCCGAGTGAAAGAGCCACTGGGTGGGTTTCTCCACCTCCCTTAGTTTTTTCTCCCATTTTTCATCTGCCCTATATGTTCCTTTTCCTGTACCTCCCCAGTAAGTCTGGGGAAAGTGGTTGGCTCAGGGTTTGCCAGAGGAAAGACAAAATAAACACTGTATTAATAAGGGGGGAAAAAAGAGAATATCACAGATTTTTCTTCCAGGATTGACCTTGAACTTTGATCCTCAGCTTCAGTCTCCTGAGTAACTAGGATTATACCAGGTCCCAACTTACTGATTTATTATTGTTAGTAAATAAAAAATATAATTGTCTCATTCATCTCTGGCTCTACTTCAGGAAGCACTTCCAAGAGCATTTCTTTAGGGGAGGAGTCCAAAGATGTAATTTCTCTGTACAGCTAATGTACTGCTTATCAAAATGCTATGAAGTAGAAATGTGTTTGGGGGAAGAGCTTAAGGAGGCGGCACGTGTATGGAGGCAGGGAGGGTGAGCAAATGCAGTTTATACCTAATGTACATATGTAAAAATTGCACTAGGTAACTTGAGGCTAAGAATGAGGCAGAGAGATGGGGTAGAATGATGGAGGGAAAGGCATTGAGCAAGATGCCTTGTGCTGATAACCTGACACAGAAATTGTAACCTCTTTATTCAACTACTTAATAATATGTATATATAGGTATGTATATATATATATATATATATATATATATATATATAGAACATTTTTCTTTAGGACTGGGAATTTAGCTCAAGTGGTAGAGCTCCTCCTGCGTGGCATATGCAATGCCCTGAATACTGCCAAGAAAGCAAGAATATTTATTTTTATTTATTTCACTTTGGGCAGCACCAGGGATTGAACTGGAGGTCTTGCGTGCTTGGCAGGTGCTCTACCTCTTGAGCCACACCCCCAAGCCCACATGCCCTTTTTCTCTTCACACTGGTAATTTCAGAATAAGCAAAGCAGACATTTTACACCCTGGGGGACTAAAGCGGAGACCTAATGGGACTAGCTGGAGGTCGTCTAGGTGACAAGCGGCCCATCAGTAGTACCACGTGATCGATTCTGGAGCTGTCCTAAAGTCACCTTGGCCTCCCCCAGGTGGAGGAGCCCCCGGAGCTCGTGTACGCGAACGTCGAGCGGCAGCCGCGGGCCACTTCCCCGCACGTAGCTGCGGCCGCTCGCCTCAGCCCGGCGTGGGAGACGCACACAGACGTGGA